>PVJN01035628.1:0-21990 GCA_004026805.1 Lasiurus borealis | reverse complement strand
GTAGCAGCCTGCATCCGTCACTCACAAAGGGGCTTCTCCATAACGAACCGGGTCCCGCCCCCTTCCCACCCATCCTTGCCGTTTTTACATTCTTGAGTCTGTTCATCCGCACAGCGCTAGAAATAGCAAGTTTACATTTCTCTGGGCAGGCCCCCGGCAAGGCCAGTGCTATCAAGGGAATTCTCCCTGGGTTGGACTCAAGCAGCTCAAGGGGATTGGAATATTTTCATGGGAATTTAAAGGAATTCAGATTAGACCTCCAAGTCTGCTCTGTCAGACCACAGCAAAGGCAGACCTAAAAGTGTTTTTGATTTCTTGGGGACTTGCAGAATGAGGCCAGGCTGAATCTAAAATAAATGTACCTTTTCCAGGGTTGGAAAAGAATGTGGCATGGGTTGCCATCACTGCTCAGGCCTGTGCCCATGGCAGACACTATTAATCAATCACAGCATCCTTTCACCCTGAGCCAGGAGGTGGCTTTTTGTATCTTCTCAACACAATGCCCTGTGAGCCACTTGCACTGCACTTCATTGGGGACATGCATTGAAAGCTATTTGCAGTTCCCGCTGGGCCCTGCACTGTTCCCCCAGATTCTCGGCTGATCTTCAGGGTTTCTGTTATTGTTGTTGTTTTGTGGTTTTTGTTGTTGTTGATCTTCACCAGAGAATATTTTTTTATTGATTTATTTTAAGAGAGAGTGGAAAGGAGGAACACAGGGGTTTGGGAGGAAAATAAGAGAGAGAAACATTGATGAGAGAGACATTGATTGGTTGCCTCCCTCACAAGCCCCAACAGGGGCTGGGGATTGAACCTGCAACCCAGGTACATGTTCTTGACCAGGAATCGAACCTGTAACCCTTTAGCGCATCATTAAATGCTCTAACCACTTAACAACACCAGCGACCTCCTGGGTTTTAGCATTTCCCTTCGGTCTATCTTGTGCACTGCTGCTGGCTCCTACTCTTGTTCTTGATAATGTGTAGTCATGGTGTTGAGAACAATTCTAGAAAGACTATAAACCAAGGACATGGTCCCTTTGGCTGCACGATAGCCTCCAAAATTACCAGTACTAATCAGACCAAAAGGCTGTCTCCTATGGGTAACCTCCCATCATCCCTCGGTCACTGGGCCAGGGTGTAATGTGGCCGGGTAACCTCCTAGTCACTTGACCTCTCTGAACCAATTAAATCACAGCTCTCCAGGGCCTTCCTCCGCCGGCTCTGACCACTTCGCCGGCGCATTCCTCTCCAGCCTCTGCTTGCCAGCCACTTGCCTTGCTCCACGTGTGATGCTCCTTTCCCATCCAGGGCGCCGTTCCCATGGCTACACGCCCACTCTGCCCTCTAAGACCTCTGCCCTCTTTCACTCTATGTCTCTTACCACTTTTTGTTTCTGTGGTACATTTTATTTTAATAATACTTATCTCTTCCCAAAGTAATACATTAATTGTAGAATTTTTAGAAAATATGGATATACAAAAGAAGAAAATTAATTTAGAATTAATTTCATTAGAAGATATATATTAATGTCTGTGCTTCTAATTCCTCATATGAAATAGTTCTGGGTTTTGCTTTTTAAAAAAATCTACACACACTTACAGTGGGTGAATTTTATATTTTTTGTATAGAAATTATACCTCAAAAAGCCTATCAGATAACTATAAATTATACATAGATTATATGTATGTATTACATATACATATGATTATGCAATCATAGAGCATTTACCTGCATTTCCACTGTTCCAAAGATATCGCAATATGTTGGCCCAATCTTTTAAAAATTTCTTAAAGGCTTTATTGATATATAATTTACACACCAAACAATTCATCCCAAGTGTACAACTTAATGATTGGGGGTATATTCAAACATCATCACATTCACTTGTGGAAACGTTTTCATCACCCCCAAAACCCAAAAGAAATCCCATATCCACAGGCCTCACTCTCACTTCTATTTCCCTCCAAACCCCTTCAGCCCCAGTCAACCACTAATCTACTTCCTGTCTCTGTGAATTGTCATATTGTGGACATTTCATATAAATGGAGTCGTTCGGACTCCACCGTCTCCCCAGCGTACTTCCTCATACTTCAAGTAGCACGTTTTCAAGGTTCATCCATGTGTTTTAGCATACTTTCATTCCTTTTTTTTACTAAATAATATTCCATCCTATCGGTCCATTCTTCAAAGCTTCTGTATTGTTTTAGTTTTGATATTGGTGTCAGTTCTCTTGTTTTGTGATGTTGGTGTCTGTATTTTACTGAACTAAGTGGCTCTCACACCTCCCACCTGTGCACCCTTTAATTATGCCAGTGATTACATTTTGTGTGAGTCTACTGAAATGACAAAGAAATTCCGTTCAGTTCAGTTCAACAGACACACACTGAGTGTTGAAATGCGCCGGATTGTTTGCTAGGAAAGGCTGTCATCCAGGAGTCTACAATCTATTTACATCAAATTATAAGAGCAAATCATGTCCAGGAGTCACTCTGATACCTCTGGCTTTCAGGTATCCTTTATTTCACATTATTTGGATGTGGATGTGTAAATGTTTGTCAAGTTTATTTCCTATGTTTATCTCATGCCATTCGGTAAGCCACTCGAAAACAGCGACTGTGTGTTCTGTTTCCTTTCTAGGATAATGATGTTACCGATAATTACAGCAGTCGCCACATACTGTGTATTTATTTTATTTGGCCTGTAAAACAATCCTGTGAGGCAGCTATGATTTTTCTCCACTGGTTGTTGGGGAAACCGAAGCTCAGGGTGATAAAGCAACTTGCTGGAGCACACCATCCCCGTCTGTGTAGAGCAACCGGGAGATGCTATTGTCTACAGCCACTCTGGTGGGCAGTAGTGCTGTGTCTTGGTCTGGGCCACCTGAACCAGTTTCTGGCGGGGGTGGCGGGGAGGAGAAAGATCCGTGGCATTTGTGCTTGTGTCCAATCCACTGTTCTCTTGACAATGATGGAAAACATCCCCCAAAGGGCTCCCTCTATTTGGTACAAGAAATCATTGGGTGTCTTTTGGGGGACTTGCTATTTGAGGGTCAAACTTTAGAAAATGCACTTAGTGCCAGGACTGGTTTGGGTCAGTGGATAGAGCGTCAGTCTGTGGACTGGAAGGTCCCAGGTTCGATTCCAGTCAAGGGAATGTACCTTGGTTGCGGGCACATCCCCAGTGGGGGGCGTGCAAGAGGCAGCTGATCGGTGTCTCTCTTTCATAAATGTTTCTAGCTCTCTATCCCTCTCCCTTCATCTCTGCAAAAAAATCAATAAAATACTTAAAAAAAGAAGATGCACTTAGAGCTAACACATCAGGACCCTCTCGATGCCCCACATGAGCCATGTGAATGAGCAGCATGACACGTGGCAGGATCTAGATACCCACACACAGCGAGCACCGCTTGACTATTTCCTGAGCCACGCTTGTCTGTGCTGCACTGTCATCTCCGACAGGAAGGCAGGTAGGGTGCCTCCATGAGCCTACATGTCACAACGAAGACACTCAATAAATATTAAATAATAATTATTGTTTCTTTCACATTCGCTGACAGGATACAATCGGGAGAAAGAGACTTTAAGGTCTAATTACTTTGTAGGCATCTACCCCAAACCGCTCATTGAAAAATTAACGGCGGAGCCGTCGGGGATGGAGCAGTAGGAAGTTGTTTTGAGCGGTGGTGTCAGTCTGCACCTCAGCGTCAGATGCGGAGCGGTAAACACCGAGGGGAGCTGCGGGGAGTGACTGAGGAAGAGGAGAGCGCGCGTGCAGTGGCACTGAGCGGCTGCGGCTCATTTCCTGCTCCTCCAGCACACAGAATCCGTGTTCCGTGGGTGACCGAGTGCATTTGCTAACAAACAGAAAACGCCATTATGCAGATGATCCTCACAGCAGAAATGAAGGCCCCAAAGAGTAATAATAATAATTACAGCAGTAATTAACATTTCTAAGCACTGGCTCCGAGCCAGGCCCGACGTCAAGTGCTTTAAATATTATTTTGTTTAGTCCATTCAATAAATTGCAAGGCAAATATTATCCTCGTTTTTAAAATGAGGAAATGGAGACACAGAAAAGTTAACAGCACACAGTTAGTAGTACAAGAAAAAAAAAGGAAGAGAGGGAAGGAGGGAAGGAGGGAGGGAGGGGAGAAAGAAGGAAGATAGATCCCAGGATTTGCTAGGCATGGAAATATTCATTAGTCCATTTTCTAATCTCCCACGAAATCACTGAGTTTCCAGGACCTTAAAGAAATATCCAGAGATTATTCAGTTTGTAGTTTTTAGTCCGCTCCATGGAACCATGAAAGTTGCTTCAGAGTTCTCCCAACAATAAAGTGTTTGTGCTAAACAGGGTAAGTTCAGTCCCTGGAAAATATTTGCTGCTTGAACCTGCTTTGCATATTGGATTTCCACATAACATTTTGTTTTTAAACAAAAGAAAGAGTGTTCCATTGGAATAGGTTAGGAGCCAACAAACATTTCTGGAAAGGGCCAGAGAGTAAATATTTTAGGCTTTATGGGCCACACTATCGCTGTCATAGCTCTGTTATTGTAGCACAGAAATAGCCAGGGGCAATGTAAGTGGATGAGCATGGCTGTGTTCCAATAAAACTTTATTTAAAAAAATAAGTGGCGGGCTGTAGCTTGCTAACTCTGATCTAGGTCATCCCCCTGCGGTCAGGTGGAGTTTGCCTGAACTTTGTACATGTGATTGTTTTATTTGCTCACAAAGAGGAGGATACTAGTATTGTCCAAGACCCCAAATTTATTAATGCCCATCAGAAAGCTCATGCCACAATTTAAGAAAAGGAAATTCATGTGTATTGCTTTGAGCTTTGTGTCAAGTACTCTACTCTTAGTTCTACACCTGAATTAATCTTCATTGCACCTATGTGATATGTATGGCATGATCCTATTTATCCAAGAAGGTAATTGGGGCTTAAAAAGGTGGAAGCAGTAACAGGAATCAAGCCAGAATCTCACTGAATGCCATCACACCATATTGACATGGCTTAAAGACACATCACTTACCCTGACATCTAATAGACTGGAAGGTCAATGATAAATCACCCTCAGTCAATTCTTCCCTGGGAAAAACCCTTCAAGTTCACTTCCGAAGCTCCCCACAGATGCTCCATCACCTCTATTAAGTTAGCAACTTAAAGACTAGCGGTGCCATTTCAATGCCAGTCTTCCCAAGGCACAACACAAGAGAATACCCTGGCAGTTTCAATAAGCTGTTCTCCTGTTTATGCCTTTAGTCATTTATTGTCCACCTTAGCAGGCTATTAGGTTTAATTAGCTGGTAATCCTCCCCAATCCATACTTTTTGTTATAAAGAAAGTATGTCTTTTCCATTATGTGAGGATGTTAGAAAACATTGTTTTATTTCTTTACGTTGTTCTCTACCCCCTTGACTTGCCCCTCATGGAATGCAGACGATGCTGGGAGATTTTGGAATTCTAAGTTTGCGGTAACCTTCCCTGCGAATATTTAATGGCACTCCTGGGCTGGCTCTATGCTCCCCACAAATACAGAAATCTAATGTCTTCTTCCTGCGTGGGATGGGTTGGCAGTTTGAGGCTGAGATAATGACGGACAGAATATTAATCTCTTCTGGACACACGCTCGTTGCCTTCTTTCATGCTCGCCAAACTGCCCTGGAATTGGAGGGCCTCTTACATCTATTTGCGATCCATTTTGGATTGGTTTCCTTTCAAGAACAAGTCAGTCCCGTTCAGCTGGCAGAAAGAAGGCGGTGTCACCCCGGCAGTCAGCGAGAGCGTCGCCTCTTGCATTCTCGGCGCCAGAAAAACCCGTGGCCGCGGGCCACCGCAGCCCACCTCTACCGCTGGACAGGCCCCGGCGGCTCGGGAAACAGGAGAGAAATCCATCACGTGCTGAAAACGCGGCCGTCAATAAGCAGCTCCGCAGGCCTTCCGGTTGGGGGGCCGACCACAGGACGGGCCCCCCCGTCAACAATCAAACAGTCTTTAGCTGTGATCAGCCGCTTCCATCACCTCTCGAGACTGGCAGGTTTCCAATAAAGCCAATAGCCCCCTCCCTCAGGGCAAGGTCATCAGCAGGAGGCAGGCATTGTCATTTAGCCCAGCGATTTGACAACGGGGTTAGCTTACACTCTATTAGCCAGCAGCTACGCCCTGACCCGTGACCCTGACATTGACCCCGGGCAGCCCTCTCCCCCAAGGTAGACCCCCTGATCCTCGGAGGTGGCTCGCCCTGCTGGTGAGCCTGAGAGAGGGCCCGTCCAGGCCAAGCAGGGCTCCCCAATCACTCTTGCTCCCCACAGGAGGCGTAAGGCTCGAAGTACAGAAACAAGCCTGAGTTGAACCCGAGGTGGCAAAGGTGAAAGTTCAGAGGCGTATCCATCAGCGGCCTGTCACCAAGAGGACATGGGAGAGCTATGGAAGCTTTCAGCACGGGGGTGGCCATTGTCTCCAGCCAGTTCTGCTCCTTAATGGAAAAGACATATCAAAATATGCCTCGCAGAAGACAAAATAATGGGCCGAGATGTACATTATATGAGGGTGTTAGATTGCAATGTACTTTACAGCGGGGGAATGAGATGGCGGTGTTACGCCAGGGTAGTTAGGTTGAAATATGGATTATCCTAGGAATGTTAGCTGGAGATGCGCTTTCTAACACAGTTGTTAAATTAAGATGTGTTCTTCGGTGCGGGCATTAGCCTGAGATGTGCATTACAGCAAAAATGGTGAGAGGAAAAGGTGGAATCCGCTTTGGGAGGGGCATTAAGAGCGGGGAAAATCTTGTGTTGGATGCTCTTCAAGGTCACGGGCCATCTTCTGCATTACCTGGGGCTGGGGGCTCGGCGTGCCAGGGGAACGCGAGCATGCAGTGTACATAATGACCCTGCCCCGTCTCCTCTCAAACAATCCGCCACTTTCCCCACTTTTCCTGTTAGGGCCTGGAAGGCCTCCCCCATCAATAAAAACATTAGCTCGCTAAACAGCCTGATGGCTTTTCCTTCCCCAGCTTAACCCTTCGGGAGCTGGGGTTTCCTTTGGATTTGTAAAGATATTGATCCCAGATAATGTTTGCCTTTCTGACTCTCTCTTCCCCGGGCTTGATGGATAGGTTCAGGGCTCCATCTCGGCAGCCAGCTCACCGCAGCTGCCCGGGGAAGGGGGAACGGAGGGAGGCCCGCGTTCGGTAGTTAACGCGGCGGGAAGGCTTTTTCCCCCCGGATGGACAGGCAGACACGCGGTGGCTGGGGAAGGCGGGCGGGGGGCCACCGTCACTTTCAATCAGCACCGGATTTCACTTTCAATTTCCCTCACTCTCGCCCTGATCCCTGCGACCAGTGTTTCTGCGGTCCAGCTCGGAGGGTTGTATAATTTCTAATTAGTATCAGATGCTATCTGGAGGTGGGCCGCCCCGAGCTGCATTTTTTTAGAGGCCGCTTGTGCGGTGAAAGTGCTTTTCCACCGCATTGTCACCCACAGGGGGGAACAGCGACAGGTAGCCGAGCCTCCAGGCTGGGTGGGGTGGCCTTTGATAAGCCCTCGCCCTCGATACCCATCTGGCCCAGGGGACAGAGGTGAGGGGGAACCGAGCCTCCTCTCTCTCCCTCATCACCCCCTTGGCCGGCCAAGGTCCGCCGACCGTCTCCCCAACCGTGTTTTCTGTCCTCTCTCCTCTTCCCCAGCTCGGAAGGTAGAACTGACAGCCCCCCGGAGTCCGGCCGAGTGCAGCTGGATGGGGTCCAGCGTCGCTGGAATCGGAGAGGTGAGTGCCAGCCTCCTGGCTTCTCCGTGAAAGAGAATGTGATCCCAGGTGAGCGCAGGCCGTCCGAGAGACCAGCCTGCCAGACAAGGGCGCCGCACAGCCGCGCAGTTCAAAGGCAGCGGCCGTGTTACTCGACACCTGGCATTGTGCCTGGAGGTGCCGGGGACGAGGCGAGAGGGCACGTGGTGTGCGCTCTGCGGGGCTCCCTCTCCCGGGCAGGAAGGTGGCTGTGCGGCGGGACAGCGGCCCTCACCTGCCCTGGCGCAGCCGCTGTGGGCAACATGCAAGGAATGTGGCAGCGCCGTGCGGTCCAGGTTTTTTTTAAACATACATACATACACACACACACACACACACACACACACACACACAGCGCCGGTCCCACCCACCCGGGCTGTCTCTGCCAGTGTGAGCCTCCCGGTCGGCACCCACCCCCTCTCCCAGCGTTTCCCGGTTCAGCTGTCCGCCAGCCTGGAGTGTGCTTTTCTCTTCCCCATGTCCGTTCCTGCCTCGTCTTCTGACATCACATTTTCCTTAAAAATAGGCCCCGAGAGCTATTTCTGTCCCCGTCCAGGGACCGGCCCCGCCAGACTCCCACGGGATGCAGGGATGAGTGTAACGCCAGTCCCGGAGAAGAAAGGGGAAAAGGACTTGGCTCAGGCCCAGATTCCGCTCGGAAACGAACCTTCTCCGGGGGCCGGCCAGCCATTCGGGGCCCCGCCCTTCGGGAGGAATTGTGATGTGGTTCCCTTTGACACACCATCTGAAACCCCCTCCCACAGCAGCGCCCAGACGGCCTCTGAGCAGGATTGTGGCGGCCTTGTGGTTCCAAGCAGCCTCAGGATCAGTCCCACCCCGTCACCTGGCTGCGGTGTGGATTTGGGCAAATCACTGCACTTTCCTAAGCCTCAACCTTTCCATTCATGAAATGGGTTGAATGGTGGTAGCGGCCTCACAGGGCTATTATGCATTTCAAATGGGCAAATGTATATAAAATGCTTAGTCTTCTGCCTGCAGCCGGTGGCTGTCAACATTATCATTTTACTGCCACACCAGCAACGGACAGGAGCCACGTGCCAGTTGACCAGGGCTACCTCCGCATCAACTGGTCACAGACCACACCGACCCTCAGGTGCTCATTAGCACATCTGGTTGAAGAAACACACCGTAACCCGGCCGGGGTAGCTCAGTGGTTGAGCACCCCCCTAAGAACCAGGAGGTCATAGTTCAACTCCTGGGCAGGGCACATGCCGGGTTGCGGGCTCGATCCCCAGTGCGGGGCGTGCAGGAGGCAGCCGATGGATGATTCTCTGTCATCATTGATGTTCCTATCTCTCTCTCCCTCTCCCTTCCTCCGAAATCAGTAAGAATATGTTTTTAAAAAGAAAGAAACACTCTGTATCTCAGCCTCGCTCCTTCCCCACACGCCGGCGGAGGAGGATTTTCTCTGCTCAGGAAGAAGGCGGCCCTGCCAGCGAGGGGAGGGGCAGATTAGACAGCCCCGGTGGTAGAGCACAATCCCTCCTCTGTGCTCACAGGTAACCGGCCGTGATTGTATTTCAAAGGTAACCGTTCATCTCCACCGCGGGGATCGGGGCGCAGCCTACAAATAGGGCCTAATGCGAGCCGACAGCCTGATTTCTCCAGATATATATTAAAACAACATGCCCGCGCTGATGGCTCCAAGGTCCCGACCTTTAACAAGGACGTATGACGTCAGGCAACTTGCCCGGGAGAGCGGGCAGGGCAGAAGGCCAGAGGGACAAGGTCATTGGCTAATGAAGTGGTCAGCATTGAGTTTCTGTCACTCAGCTGGTTAAGAGGAGGCTGCGAGGGACATGAAAGAAAATGAGGACATTGGAGAAACAAAGAGCAGGAGCGCATTGGAGCTGCCCCTCCACAGGCGAACGGATGTTGTCAGGAGGCCGGTGAGGAAACGCGGCCCGTCGGAGCCTTCCCGGTGGCCCTCGCTGTGCCGCCTGCGGAACACCCGCCAGCTGAAAGGGCACATGGGAGAATCTGACTGTGGGTACATCCAAAGTCAGGGTGAAGATGGAGAATGAGCCCAGTCGGCGTGGCTCAGGGGTTGAGCATCGACCTATGCACCAGGAGGTCATGGTCTGACTTCTAGCCCGGGCACAGGCCCAGATTGCGGGCTCGATCTCCAGTGTGGGGCATGCAGGAGGCAGCCGATCAGTGGTTCTCTCTCATCGTTGATGTTTCCCTCTCTCTCTTTCTCCCTTCTCTGCAATCAATAAAAATATGAAACAGACAATGAGTTGGGTGTGGTAGAGTAAGAAGGCAGTTTGTTTGCAGGTCATAGTAGGCCCAAGGATGTTGTCCAGTTTCCAGACTCCCAGGAAGGAGACTTCTCGGCAACATTCGGGTGCATTGAAACCACTGATGGCCACTGAGGTCTAAGAACATCCCTCCTAACCGTCAGCATCCTTAGAGCCAGATTACAGCCTAACTCTTGAACATCCCAATGCACCAAGACACAGAAGATTTCATTCTAATTTCTGGATTATTAAAACTATCTTTTCAACCCTTTTTCTTCTCATTTCTAAAAGGGAAGCAATATTGTACATCCACTGTAATTGAAAAATTAAATATATATATATTAAAAAAAGAAAGGGAAGCACCAAGGTTTAGGGGAAGAAGCCCTGGATGGAGAGATGGAGGACCGGCAGGCTGATCTCAGCAGCTGATGGCTTCACTCCAGTTTCATGGCCACCGATGGCTCAGGTCCCAGACCAGTGACTTCCCCGCCCACCTCTGCGGTACAGAGATGACAGGAGAATCACCGGAAGCATTGCCAGAGGAGCACCTGGAGTGTTGGACGGGAGCAGGAAGGCCCGATGGAAAGGATTATCAGATTATCAGGACTGCAGCTGCCTGCGAATGAAGTCGGGGCGTCACCAGGACCAGGGCCCCTCTTCCTGTCACAGTGGCCCAGCCAGACCCTATCTCAGGACGCAGGTCCTTGGGACTCTCCTGGGTTTGGAGGCTCTAGCAGAGCAGCACACATAACCATATGCCATTAACCAAGGCTGCTCTCTTTTTTTTCTTTCAAAGATGCACATGGCTTCAAGCTTTTGGTGTGATTATAAAGATATTTAATCTCTTTTTGAAATGCAAGCAATTTGTCAAAATATAAAGAAAATTCAAATCGCCCAAAATTCCACCACCCAGAAGCAAGCACTGTTAACCTGGCCGCATCCTAAAAGCTGTCTCTGCTGTGGACATATGCATCCGTGTGTCTTATTTTACCTCCGTGGTCTCCTGTTACCCATGCTCTCCAATGGCTGCATTGCATTCCAAGGTTGGGTGTACCATCAGTTATTTAACTAATCCCCGGTGGATGGGCAGTAATATCTTTATAAGCAACAGTAATGAGCATCCAGTGCGATGATTGGAGAAGCCCATCCATCCTAGTGACCCCGAGCCATTCATCTGTGGGGAAATGAGGGGGAAACGGGGTATCTTGTCCCCGAGATAAAAGCATCATGCCATGGAGCTACATGCTTGTCTTACTTTCCTTCCTCACCTCCTCCTCTTCTTGCCCTGGCCTTCAGCTGTGTCGCCAACACTCTGACTACCAGCCGGTGGGCTCCATTTCCTCTCGCCTGGGTTTCTCCCTGGTTGCTTTTCTCCAGATGGGCCCTGAGGTTGCTGAACTCCTTCGGGTAAGAGTTGGCACTGAGGCCAGCCACGCAGTGAGTTGGGTTGGATGATTACATTGCCGTGTTTTAATTTGCCTTTGGACAAATTCTCATAAGCTTTCCCCGAGAAAATCTCCCATTAGATGTAGTCATTTAATTTAAGAACAGTTGCGAGAGAAAGATGAGCTAAGATGACAGATGGAGGAATGCAGATGTGTGTGTGTCAGAGGGGCTCAGAGCGCTCTGCGGATTTGGCATGGCAGCTTCCACTGTCTGTGTCTGGACTTGAGAAATGTTTGTGAAATCATTGAAATAAAGGGATGTTCTCAGATGACAGGCAGGTTTCCTTTCATTTCTCTCGCCTGTGAAATCACAACAAGGTCAGCTAAAGAACTGGGTTACCCTCCCTCCCCTTCCCCACATACACACACACCGAGCCCCGCAAACAGACACACACAAACAAAAATTTGAGGAAGGCAAAACAAAGCAAAAATAATAAGAAAACTGCCGTCAGAAGTTTTCCACAAAGATAACTTTTTTAATTCCATACTCACTCTGCTTTCCTTCAAACCGTTTTCTGGACATCCTAATTTGGCGTTTGTTTAATTCGACATCTATTATTGTTTTTAGGACCACAGTTATTATTTTAATTATAATTTAAAGCTGCCTAATATATCCAGAGGTCACTGGGCACCTAAAAGAAATAAATAAAAACAAGTTGCCATTTTTAAAAGCAGCATGTTTATTTGGAAGTCCCATGAGCTACTCAACTAAGACATCATAAAACCTTCAAATAAACTAAAACGGAAACAAAATAAAATGTCTGGTCTTAATCTCCTTAGAAGGCAAGCGGGAGAAGGTTGCAGCTAGCTGAGTGCTGGCGTGAGAACTCTCAGAATGATTTTATTGCTGAGTGAGGGAACGCCAGCGTCTGCCTCCATTCCCATGCCCCATGCCGCAAGCTGCACAGCCCTGGCCCGAGGTGTGTAATCCTTGAGCCCTCAGTGAAATTTCAGTCAATGGGAGCTCCGTCTGGGAACAGATTTTGAACCGAGAAAGGAAAGGGTCTGCTAGAGACTTAGAAATGACTGCGGACCGACTCCTTCATACAGGTGGCTTCAGAGGGCTTTTCCCAGGGTAGGTGTCAATCAAGTGCACTCCGGTCTCCTTAGCTCTATATTTATTGTAAATGTGGAACGGCTGAAATATCCAAGTCTAGTGACTTTACATTTGGAAGGCTACAGAAATTTCAAAACAGTTCCATAGCGTTCCTGCATGTGAGTTTCCATAACGGAAAACAGTAAAATCATTTTAAACCCATTTACTGCTAGTATTCTCCATGTAATCAGAGCTGTTATGGTTTGTTAAGCAACAGAATTATCTGGTGGGCAGGAGGTTTATGCTGCTCCAAGACCTTCTAGCTGTACAAGTATGCAAACCAGTAAATATTACGGAATCCATTAAGCAAGCATGGTCAGGATTTCCAGAGGGAAGCATCTATTCCCTCCAATTCCCACCTCCCCCTCCCACACCCCCCAGAATGGCATAAGGTAAGTCCTTCTGGGAACCGAGGAGCCAGGCTATCCACTTTGAGTCACTCAAAGTTCATAGAAAAAGGCAAAGGGTGGTGTGTCCTCAGAGGCAAGGGGCAGGTCCCAGAGAGCTCCTGCTTTACTGCGGGAGAAATAAGAACAAAAAGAAAAGAGGGAAGAAGCTGAATAACTCAAAGACTGACAAACTCAAATGTCTGCAGAGACTAGGCAAAGTCCATAGGTAAGGGAAGTGGGCACGATGCAAGGCAGTAGGGAAAGGTGGGGACTGTGGAAAACATGCCCAGATCAAAGAGCAGCTGCTGCTCAACTCCAGCTGCTGTTCACCAGACCCAGTATAATCAGAGTTTTCCATTTTTCAGTAGAAGTTGGAAATACAGATTTTTTTTTAACTTGAGCTATCTCAAATGTTAAATGTTGGCAGTCAACTTAATACAAAAAACCAACACAACCAAATAAAAGATTCTACATGCTACATTCAGCTCATGGGCAGTAAGTCCATAAATTGTGTAAGAGAGAAGTAAGCAGTTTGGAACTAACAACAGCAACAGGTTCTGAATCATGGAATGGATCATTTATGTTAGAGTTCTTACATTCCTTATATCAGATAAGGGAGAGTCTTTATCAAGTTTTGGTACTAATTCCCATCTAGAAAGGAAAATATATACTTTTTTTTTCTACCATTCCTCCCAATCAATGCCTTTAAATCTGAAATGATCTTTAATCTGCTTCATCCTTTCTTTATGCTTCTCTTTGCCAAGTATTGCGCTGTGAATGATGAACTCAGGGTATCTTGAGCTGGGTAAATGTGTCTGCTTCTTAGCCTTCTGAGATGAGAGAGGATTTCGGCATAGAAAGTATTCAGAGAAGATGAAAGTTGTTTTGAGGCTGTTTGCAAGCTTTCTTGGATAAAGTATAATACGGTTCATTAGTTACATAACGGTATTTTCTTAACAGCCTTTCTTGCATTTCAGCTTTAAAAATATTGACATTCAGAGGGTATCTCAGTCAGTTTTTACTAAGTAATGCTGCAGTAACAAACAACCCTCAAGTATTAGTGACATGACCAAGATATATTTGCATGCATATAATTGCACTGTTGCATCTTTGCTCCATTTCATCTTCATTTTGAGCCCTGGGCTGAAAGGTAGTTCCTTCCTGGCTTCAAAACAACATCATGCTGGAAGGGAGAAGAGAAACCACATGTTGGCTTTTAAAGCTTTTGCTCAGAAATCGCATCCATCACTTCCTCTCCCGTTTTATTGGTGGCTAAAACCAGCCACATGACCCAGCCTGATGTTGAAGGGGTTGGAGAAGTATTACTCTCCCCCTGGCAAGGGCAATATTTAAGAACAAGAAAACCATCACCCACAGAGGGCACTGCCTTGGGCACTTTAAGAGGGGGACGGGGGAATGGCGAAACTCCTTAACAGCTCCTATTGGAGAAACAAAGCTAGGTCTCAGGCTTCCTTCTGATCCTGGTAGGACCCAATGAGTAATGTGAGTGATGAGTAGTGAAAAACATGTTGTCTCCAGTCAGACTTTCTGAGTTCAAATCCTGGCTCTCCTATTTCATTCTGTGACCCCTTGGATATGTTACTTAACCTTTTTTTGTGTCTCTGTTTCCTCATGCAAGCATAACTACCTCATAGAACTATTGGGAGGGTTTGGTGAGTGAAGATAATATAGAGGGTGGGGTAAAAGTAGGTTTATGATTGTGATGACTGCATGAAACACAACTGTGAAGAGAGAAAACTTAGAACAGTGTTTGACAGGATATGTATTGACTATCACTCCAGTGATGACGATTGGAAGCCATCAGCTCCAAATGCATTGTGGCCATCTTCTCAGTAGGGCCAAGACCCCTCTGTTATAGTTAGGTTACCCCAAGTCTCTTTTCCTTTAAGAATCCCATATCCATATTCAAATGCATGTTCTTCTGAGAGGGCGAAAACCTTACATCTTTACCAGCTGATACCTTGTCAGGGGTTAATTACTCCGAGAGCAGGTTCTGAATGTGCCACCCCAAAGGTTTTACTAAGAGCCACTCTAACCAGATCATCCTTAGCTACACATCCTGAGCTTGCCCGTATCTCACCTGAGACAATGACATGAGAATCGCTGTAGGTGGGATGCAGGCCTCTGAACACCTTATAGCTCTCAGATGCATGCTATGAAATATCTCGAATTTTAAATGTTGGCGATCAATTTAATACAAAAACCAACACAACAGTCTGTGGTTAATTCAAGAACAGGCAGGGAGACTGTCTGTGGAGGCACACTGTCATTATTATCTGGGGGCCATGCAGGTTGTTCAGCATTAATGCAGAGGGCCTGGGTACCTCCTTCTTAGTCTAGATTCTGCTCTGCCATGGATCCGCACCACCCCATGCTTCTCCAGCGCCATCCAGGTGGACTGGCCAGGAGAGAGAAATGTGCTGACAGAGAAAAGCGAGAGATGTGGCCAGAGCCGAGCACTTGTCTTTCCTCTCCTCCTGATGGATCACTTTATCCAATAAGGAAACTTTTAAACATTGAACCTGAACCGAGGCTGTGACTGTAACACGATTAATCAAACTCTGGAAGAATCATGTTACATTATGTGCTGCAGGCATTGATTCAGTCCACAAAAGTTGGCCTGAAATACAACCTACACACAAGATGCTGTACCCATCAGAGACGGCAGGGCCGGGATGCTGTCGATCGCTTTGCATCTCCATGTGATACGTGGAACTGTCGTTGACAGGGCCATAAATCAGGACAACTTCTAACGCCTCAGAGATGATGTCACCAATCCCCACCTTGCCCCAAAGATCCATTAGAGAAGAGCGTGCTGACCATAGCAGGCTCCTCAAACCTGCTGTCATGGCCCCTAGATAACAATGAGAGTGTGCATCCACAGGGCCCCAGTCTCCCTGCCTGTTCTTGAATTAACCACAGACCGTCATCCCTGGCACCAGGAAGTCTTCCCCTGGGGGCATAGGCAGGTCCTCTCTGCATCTAAGTTTTACAGGACCAAACGCACCCCCTTCTTAAACACACAGGTATGCATCATGTCAGTAACAGTATCCAGCCCCTCGGTGCAGTGCTTTCCAGTTAGGCAAACACTGAAAGGTCCCCAGACTCTCGTGAGCCTCACAACAGCCCCACGAGGCAGGGAAGTGAGCCAGGATCTGTGATCGCCAACCTACCGAAGAGGCAACGCGCTGGGGAAACGCTGCCAGCTGCCCTGGTCCCGGAACTCCTGATGGAACCAGAACTTCTGGTCTTAGGACTCGAATCCTGTGGCTTCCAGCAACTCCGGGCAACACAGGAGACCACAAAGGAAATCAGGTCTAGCACTGGCCCCGTTCCCGCCTTCCCCCACTCCTCCAGGTGCCCTTCCCACCCCGTGCCCTCACCCTGCAGCAGCCCACACTTTCGCTGGCATCTCCAGGTCCAGAAATCTCTCCTGAAACTGCCTTGGTCGTAGCTGGTCCATAGGAAAGACCCAAGATCATGCAGCTCGCCTTGCCCGGGAGACCTAGCTGCATGGCCTTGAGCGTTACATTGTGCTTTTGCTTTCCTGTGCAGAACGGGTTATTACTAGGACCTACTCCTTGGAGCTGTAAGGAAGATGGTGTGAGTCATGTACATAAACTCATTTATATTTGGTTATTAATTATAGTAGGTATAATAGCTAGCCATTTTTAAGACCTACTTTAAAATATGAGATATTTAAGGAAGAAAATAACAAAATAGCCCCGCCGGCGTGGATCAGTGGTTGAGTGTCGACCTATGAACAATGTATTTCATTGTTCTCAATGCACCTAGTCTTTCATTGATTTCTCATGACAACCCTATGAAGCAGGTACTATTATTACCACCTTACATATGACAAAAGTGAGGCAACCATGGCCTATGTCAGTGGTTGACAAACCATGGCTCTAGAGCCACGTGCGGCTCTTGAGCCTCGGTTTGCCACTCTGTTGACTAATACGTTTGCCAACCACTGGGATAGGGGCTTCATCACAAGGAACAACAACAGCCAGTAATTATTGGAATCGCGAGTCTAGGTCAGTGGTCAGCAAAGTCATTAGTCAACAGAGCGACAGTTTGCCCACCACTGGCCTATATGGTATATCACCAAAACCAACACTCAGTTCAAGTACAAGCTCCAGTTGGAGGGGGGAAATGTGGTAACAAATACTTAACGTTGCTTCGTGTCATTTGCATTTTTAAATAAGAATATCTGGGAATAAAAGAAATAGCTTGAACAGATAGTACTGATGGTGAAATATCAGCCATTATAGAAAGAGGACAATGAGTAGGAATGAGAGCTGATAAAATTACACCATGAATATATTTTTAATTTGAATGAAGGCATCACAAGAAAATGCCAACAGTGGTAGTATTTGTGGAGCGAGAGCTAAGCTCAGATGAGGACAGCAGGATCTTTCATTTCTTTATTTGTACTTTTCTGCGCTATTTGAATTTTCAAACATGGCTCCACAAGTTGGTTTTGTTTTATACCAACAGGATTTATCTGAACAACAGAAGTATTGTTTTATTTTGTATTTCTTTTTTTTTTCCTTTTTCTTTTTTTAAATTGATTTCAGAGAGGAAGGGAGAGTGAGGGTGAGATAGAAATATCAATGATGAGAGAGAATCATTGCCTCCTGCACGCCCCACACCTGGGACCAAGCCCACAATCTGGGCAGGTGCCCTGACTGGGAATGGAACCACCAAGACCTCCTGGTTCATAGGTCGACGCTCAACCACTGATCCACACTGGCGGGGTTATTTTGTTATTTTCTTCCTTAAATACCTCATATTTTAAAGTTCATGAATATAATGTTTAAAAATTATACCGCGAAAACAACCACAGGCTGCACCCTAGTATCACCCCCTCAAGCTGCTTATCGTCTCAGCGCAGAGATCTAAGATGGAATGGACGGGGAGGCGCAGCACCCAGAAAAACAGGTTATAATTAAGTGCCAGGAACGCAGGGCCATGGCTGGAGACCGTAGGAGTACAGCCCTCTTCCCAAACATGGCATTTTCCCTGATGTTTTCTTCTCCACCAGAAATTTTCCACTTTAATTATGTGGGTTAGGCTAGCGGAGTTCACCTTCAGGAGTTGAAACACGCACACAGCGAATCCCTCCCAGAAGACACATTTCTGGGGAAGCCCAGAGACAAGGGTTTACAACCCGCGCTGGGACACCAGGACCCCCAGGGACCGGAAATGCTGTAGGCATTGTGTGCCCGTGCCCGGAGCAACAATTCAGAGCGAGCCCTGCCCCTGCCTTCTGGAATTCTGGCCTCTGTTCTAAGAGTGGAATCGCTGGCAACCCTCATAGGTTAGATTTTTTCCCCCCTTTCCTGGTCTTGCCTGCAGTGTGAGGAGGATGGTAATTAAAACCATACTTAAAATATTAAGTCCACTACCTAAAGGAATGAAGTTTATTAAAGCTGCTCAGCGTTAAGTACAGAAACTTGAAATAGCCTGAGAACGCTCCCCTCGGCACACGTCCAAAATATTAGTTGAGAGGAGCCCAGCAGAGGGATGGTGAGATACACACACACACACACACACACACACACACACACACACATACATGCACACACACGTGCAGATCAACATATTAACATGTCAAAAAATGGCCGGAACCGGTTTGGCTCAGTGGATGGAGTGTCGGCCTGAGGACTGAAAGGTCCCGGGTTCGATTCCGGTCGGGGGCATGTACCTTGGTTGCGGGCACATCTCCAGTGTGGGGCGTGCAGGAGGCGGCTGATCGATGTCTCTCTCTCTCATCGATGTTTCTGACTTTCTATTCCTCTCTCTTCCTCTCTGTAAAAAGTTAATAAAATATGTTAAAATATAGATGTATATATCAAAAAATGGAATGAAATTCTCAAGTAACTAGTATTTTTGACAAGCAGAGAGCAAAGATGACCCCCTAATTATGGTACGTGGGAGGGCCAGTGCCTCAGCAAGAAGATGACAGGATCTCATGAGGATGGAGAGAAAATAGGGACCAGCACCTGTTACACTTAACATTTCGAGGCTGTTTCCTCATCGGTCACTCGGGGTCAGTGATACCCCTTTGGGAGGATGCAGGGAAGGGGTAAGGAGAGGACTAGCGTGATGCCGGCACAGAGTAAGGAGGTCCGTGGTGGGAGGCCCCCTATTCCCAGGGGATCCCTTCCTCCTGCTGCAGGGCTGGACGGGAGCCACACCTCCCAGGTAAAGTCCAACTCTCGCCCCAGAGCATTCATTCGGTCGCCATCCTTTCTTCCACATCGGAACTTCTAAGGCCAGGGCAGCGTGGTGTAGTGCAGAGAGCTCAGTCGCAGGTTCCAATACCCGCTTTGGACCCAGGACAACTCCTGTCCCCATGCTGAGGGTGGCTGTGAAGAGTGACTGTGGTCCAGAGCAGCAGGTGCTCGGTGTGCCGAGATCCCCGCCTGCTCAGGGGTCCATTCTGCAGGGGCTCCTCTCACTCCCGCACAGAGGCCCTGACCCCCTGCTGGCTGGCTGTGAGGCTGGAGTCACCTTTCAGCAGGACCTGGCCCCGCAGGAAAGCCCACCAGCACAGTGAGAGCTGCGCCCCCACATCCTGTCCATTGGCGGCCTGGGATCCCCTCTGATGGGTGCTTTCTAGGGACCTGGCACTGTGGGCAGTCCGGGGCTGTCTCAGAAAGCGCTGTGGACAAGATGTGATTCCCGTGTATGTTTGCTTTCAAAATTCCTTGGAGAATCCCTTTAGGAATTTCTTCGATCACTCATAGTAGCTGCTCCATAAATGCTTGTGAATGAATCATAATTGCTACCACAATTATCGAGTTGCTGCTATGCGCTAGGCTCTGTACTCCCAAGAAAGTTGTAACTGTGTTATTCCCCTTTAACTCCACAAGTGCGAAAGAGGCACCATAGTGTAATAGAGAGGTGGCTCTGGAGTTGTAATTCGAACTAACCCGCATCCTTCATTCTAGCTGGGTGACCTCTGGAAAGTGTTTAAATTCTCTGAGCCTCAGTTTCCTCATCTGTAAAATGGACATAATTTATCTACCTCCTAGGATTGCTATGAAGAGTAAAAGATATTGGTAGATCAGTAGATCATTCTTTTACATATGTCTATACACACATATATTTGTGTGTATATGTATGTGTGTGTGTATGTGTGTATAATTACATAGAACACTGTCTAGTGTCTAAAACCTAGAATATGATCTTAAAAACAAGTGAAAAAAGTGATACGTTATAACAACCCAGTGAGGTGGGTGGTAGTGTCTCCATTTTATAGATGAGAAGCTCCTCAGAACAGTATCCTCTGACAGAAGTCCGGTCAGCACCTCCCATTGACAAGTAGTTAGTTCCCTTGATTGTATCCCAAGTGACCTGGAGCTTTAGAAATAGCCAGGATTGGGTGAACCGGTGGAGAAGGACAGTCCAAGCAGGCTCAACCCTTACAGAGGCTCGGTGGGGAGGGGGTTAGTAAAAGTTCAAAAGAAATACTAGCCACATTTTTTTCTTCGATTTCCATAGAGTGCTTGAGTAGGGAAGTTATTTCCAACCCTCTCCTAGGAGACATGCTATTTATTAAGCACCTAAGCTGAGAAGTAGGATAGAAAATGGTTAAGAACAAGTGCTCTGGAGTGGTCCACCTGGGTTTGAATTCCTGCCTGATCTTTATAAGCTGTGTGGCCCTGGGAAAGTCTTTTAAACTCTCTGATTTTGAGTTCTATATTTGTAAAGTGAGGATAATAATAGATCCTTTGGAGGGCTGCCTTGAGAGTTAGACAAGTTAATATTTGCAGAGCCTGTGTCATGCCTATACCTTGTATGCATTCAATACATCATCAGTTTTATTATTGTTGCTCTTTTTAAGTGGTTTATATACATAATCCGAGATTTGGGTGGATTACTAATAAACAATAGGCCAAATCATCCAACTAGCAACAACTGGTAGACACAGGATTCTAAAACCCAAATTCCATGCATCCGTCAGAAAAGATTAGGTTATGCTGGGTAACAAACAAGCCCCCAAATTCCACATCGTAACACAATAGGCATTTATTACTCACACAAAATGTTAGCTTAACAGTTTGGATAGTTTTGCTCTTATCCACAATCAACACAAATAAATGCCTGTGGGCACAGTGGCAAGACAAGAGTTGGAAGGTCGGGCACTAGCAATTAAACACTTTTACCCAGAAGAAACACATGTCTCTACTCACATCTCATTGGCCAAAACAATATACAGTGGTACCTCGAGATACGAGTTTAATTCGTTCCGTAACCTTGAGGCGTGGGAAACTATGAGACGCTCGAGTCGCGGTAAACTGGTGGGTCGTGTGCAGCCGGCCGATCTGTGCGATTACTCGTATCTCAACTGTTGCTCGTATTTCAAAGCAAAAATCGCTCGCTAAACGGCACGTATCTCAAAAATCTCGTATGTTAAGGCACTCGTATCTCGAGGGACCACTGTATATGGCTACAGCAAATTCAGGAGAGAAAAGTCCAACTCTCCTGTGTGCAAGTTACCAGTGAGCACCTATGCCCCAAAGCCAGTCTCCTTTCTTCGGACTGTACTGTTCTGCCTCTCTCTGCACTAGACCATCCATTGTGGACTTTCCCTTAACTGTAACAATTAGTTTCAACATCGCTTCCTTAAATTCAGAGAAAAGCATCCGTATTTACCTGAGCTAATTAATCCAGGTTCCTGCCCGTCAGCGGCACTCCATGGCCAGTGCCCCAGCCAGCCCATCCGGGGCTCCCCATCCTTCCCTCTGGGGGTCTCCTCTTCTCCATCCTTCCCCGGGGCCGTGTATTTCTCCAGCCTGCCCACGCCAGCTCTCACTTGATGTCTCAGTTTCGGAACAGAGATGCTCCAGCTGCTACCTGGGAAGGCTCTGGCCCCCCAAATATTTAGTTAGCAGCCATTCAGTTAAGTGGAATTGACTTTTTATTGGCTTTCCTCTGTACGTTTGCCACCAGCGAAGGCTGTTTCCTCCTTCCCTCTTCT
>PVJN01035627.1:0-21971 GCA_004026805.1 Lasiurus borealis | reverse complement strand
CTAGTCACTCATAGTTAAGAAGTGTGTTAGTCTGACTTTAAGAGAAATCCAAACTCCATCAGCTTTTGATAGCATCTTGGTTTTCAAAACAACTTCAACCTGTAATTTGGCATTTAAAATGCCCTTGGCATGCCAGTCTGTGATGGCATTGAAGACCTGTTAAAACTCTTGAGCCCAACTTTATTAACCAAAACTGATAACCACCACCTTTATCTTCTAAATAAAGTCCGCTTTATTTTTATTTTCAACATTTTGCCGCTTCATTTTTGGTTCCAGATGGTGTCACCTTGGAGGTGAAATGAATGGTTTGAAAGAAGCTAGAACGTGTGGAGGTGGTGGTGGTGGTGTGTGTGTGAGTCTGGGAGAGGAAGGACAGACACACCTGCCTTAGAAACGGACTGCATATAATGTGGGAAATAAAAACCTTCCCACAAGTGAGGTGGTGCGAAGGTGCTACACTGAGGAGGTGTCCTGTTCAGAGTGTGAAACAGCTAAAGATTGGCCTCGTGCATCTTTTCCGGGTTAATGACCTGGGCTGCTAAGTGGCTCATCACAAAGATTGGCTTTTTATACTTAGGTTGCAACATGTATCCAATTTCTACTTCCACTTTTGCCCCAGAAACTTGTAGAGAAAAGAACACTCACTAACTTAGGATTTAGGAACTTTGCTTCACCCTGCCGCCTAGGAGCAGAGTGGCACCTGCAGGCTATTTTATGGAGAGACTTGATTCGTTGACGTTAGGCAAATAAGATGAGGGCTAACCTTACTCTCCTACCTTAGCCTCCATGTAGTCTCACCTTTTCTAGATGCACACACTTGTCAAGAAATTTTGATCATGCCTACTCCCAACTGTTTATAAATTCTATACCTGTACTACTGTACCCATATATTGTATAACCATAACAAAAGGAGAATTAAAGAGCAATTAATCAAAAAGTATAAACAAAAGTTCTAATGTTTTTATGTCCAATTTTGGAGATTACTCTGTTATAGAGGTAATTTGTAATTCTCATCAGACTGCATTAAATCCTGAGTGATGGTAATTGACAGAGAACATTTCTCCAGTAAAGATATACTTGGAAAAATATATCAATTGATTATCAAATGGCAGGAAGAGATTCCTTTCCCTGCTGAGTTTTTTTCCTTTTCAACATTTATCCAGGTAACTCCCATTCCCAGCAGACACTCAAAAAGAACACAGAACAAGGTTACAGTTCCACCAGGCTTCCAGCCTGAAGTGAAAAATGGCACTAGTAAACATGGAGATTTTGTTTCTGTTCTGTTACAGCCTTTTAAGTTTATTTTAGGGAGAGAGAGAAACCTTAGTTCCCTCCCATATGCACCCTGACTGGGCATCAAACCCGGACCTTCTGTACATGCCCTGACGAAGAATCAAACTGGTGACTGGTTGGTGCATGGGATGATGATCACACCAATCAGGGCTGTTCTATTATATCTTAACTAGAGGCCCGGTGCACTAAATTCATGCACTTGGTGGTGGTGGTGGGGACCCTCAGCCTGGCCTGCACCCTCTTGCTCCTTAATGCTCGCCTGCTTGCTGCTCCTTCCTTAGCACTGGTAGGGAGGAAGGAGAGGCCGCCACCACCACTGCTGCACTCCCCCGCTGTGCGCCCGGCTCCTGGCCCTGTGGGAGCGCACTGGCCACCAGGGGGCAGCTCCTGCATTGAGCATCTGCCCCTTGGTGGTCAGTATGCATCATAGAGACTGGTCGTTCTGGTCTCTCTGCCACACGGTCGCTTAGGCTTTTATATAGATTCTCGGCAACTTGAACAGTCACTCTTCCTGTTTACCGCTGAAGTCAGAAGGGGCAAAAAGATTGACACCAGACCAAGATCACAGGAAATTTGAATTCAAACCCAGGTCTGGCAGATCCCAAAATCCAAGCTTTTCTCATGTTTGCCCTAGACTGATGCTCTCGGCATCTTAGCAATATAAATACAAGGGCCCAGGTACATATTTATAATACGCACCTATTTCCTTAATAGGACTGTTTAAAAGTATATCTTAAATTTGTTGCTTACTGATTTTTTTTGCCAGTTTTCCCAACTATAATGTAAGCTCCCTAATGCAGTGACCTTGGCTGTCTTATTTATTGCCGTATCCCCAGACTGGAGCGGCATCTGACGTATAATAGACCTTCAATAAATATTTGTTGAACTAATGATATATCGGTGCAGGGATGGCATCAGCCTTTGAAGGGCAGAGCTTCCGGGAACTTGGGAACGAACAGCAGGGCCTCAGAAGACTTGGGTTCCTACTCCCATTTCTCATTTGCTGGGTGTCTTCAAGCTAGTCTTAACCTTGAGTTAACTGGAGGGTTGGGAACAGCATTAGTCAATAGTTAATCATACGGGGCCCATTTTTTGCAGATGTCAAGCTAGTAATATGCATCATAGGTCAATTATTAGTAATAAAAGTGGTCCCCACCATAAAAAGGCTTCATTTTAGTCCCATTTCACAGATAAGGAAACGAGCCCAGAGGCTAAAAACATTGTCCCCAAATCATGCTGATTTCAGACTCTGCTTGTCCCATCGGGCTGTTGCATAGCCATGCGGTAGAAGCAGCAGATGGATCTCTGCTCCCAAAGTTTAGTTTGTGGTGAAGCAGAGCCCTGGATGAAATTCTGTAATTAAAGAGCAAAGCCATGTTGTCTTGATTCTATTGTGAGGTCCATTGTTAACCTTTGGCAGCTGTCAGAACTCCATTCGGGGACGAATGAAGTCAACTTTCTTCGCCATTGGGGGCTGAACCATCTCTGCTGGTTTCCCTCTGAGCCAGAAGCTTTGGGGAACCAGGGCTGGGGGTGGGATATAGGTTGGAGGGAGCTGCTGAGTAAGCTCCCCATCTGAATTATTACCCCAGTGCCGTCAGCTGACCCGGACAGCGTACGTGGGCAGGAGGCCCTCCCCGTCTGAGCTGTTCTCTCCCCCGGTGCTCGTAGGCCCCACGTTCCTGGCTGAGCTTTCCTCGGGGTGAAAGGACCTTCCTCTCTGAAAGGAGAGTACATCCCGACTCTGGCACCCTGCCCGGGCTCTGGGTACCGAGGGGCAGCTTGTCACCGTCCTGGAGGAAAGAGGAATGAGGAATGGCTGTATGAATAAGCTCTCCAGAGCAATAAGCGATGCCCGCTGTTTTCTGAGCTCTGCCCTTCAAAACATGGTGCAGTTTTATTAGCGTGGCCTTTGGCAAACTCAGCTGTTCTGATCCTCAGCTTCCTCATCTGTAAAATAGGGATCCCGACGAGAGAAAATGCACATGAAGTTCTTAGCGCAGGGCCTCACACATGAATTAATGGAGAGCTATGTAGTGTGTGCCAGGCACTGTTCAAGGCACTGGGAAATGAAGCAAATAAAATCTCCATCCTGTGGAGTCCACATTCTAATGGACAATATCTTATCAGTATTCAAAACTAATAGTAATTGTAATATCATTTTTTGGGGAAAATTCTGCTGGGGAGAGAGCAGAAAGGAATGTGGTTGTGGAGGACACGAAGCACCAAGAGTTATTAAAACAATTTCCAGTCAAACCTGGCTAATTTGATTAGAGGAATTTGGGGGTTTGGTGAAGAAGTAAACGTCTTTCTACTACTGCTCAAACATTTTTTAAAAATATATTTTATTGGTTTTTTTACAGAGAGGAAGGGAGAGGGATAGAGTTAGAAACATCGATCAGCCGCCTCCTGCAAGCCCCCCAACTGGGGATGTGCCCGCAACCAGACACAAGCCCTTGACCGGAATCGAACCTGGGACCTTTCAGTCTGCAGGCCGATGCTCTAACCAAGGAGCCAAACCGGTTTCGGCTGCTCAGACATTTGATGGAAGACCAGCAGCTGCAGTGGGGTCCCCGAATGGTTCTGCCATCGAACCCTAATCTCTGAGGTCTAGAACTGAAGGACGAAGGTGATGCCCAGGTCCTGTATTGTCACACATCTCTAATCAAGATCCCTGCCTGCCTGGTTCTATTTGAGTCATCTGGGTTTTATTTTCATTCCATCTCTTTGCCGGCTGCTAACAAACACCATCTCCTCCTCCTCTTTTCGGGCAAGGAGAGACAAAGTCTTTCTCCAGAGCAAGAGTCCTGGAGTGGGAGATAGTCTCTCCCCAGCGGCTCCCAAGGAGAGACATGCAGGGGTGACTCAGGCCCTGCTTTGGGGTGTCTCTCCTCCTACCAGCAACCAGCGGAGGCGGGTCCTCTCTCACTGTGCCTGTGGACGCCTTCGCCTTCTCGAAATGTTTACAACTCTCGCCTGACCAGCTGTCTGCCACCTTCCCTCCTCCTCTCCTCCCACCTGAGCTCCAGCCTCACTTCCTCTTGACCATGGCCTTGGGTTTTCCCATTTCCTGCCTCCATCGTGATGAGCCCTGATAGTATCATGGTACTTAAAGGGAATTTAGACCAGTCTCCCGCTTTTTCAGGTGAGCAAACAGGTCCAGAGGGGCAGTAACTGATCCAGAGTCACAGCGCTTCATTCATTTATTCACTCAACCAAGAGCCTTCCTTACCCTTTAAGATTTAGCTTAAATGTCACCTCATCGGAGAAACCTGCTTTGTCTACTTTATCTAAAGCAGATCCTCCCCATAATTCTTCTCTTATTTCTGTCCCTTGTATCTTTTTACCCTTTATCACAATTTGTAATTGTTGCATTTTTTTAATCTTTTGGGTCTGACTCCTCTACTAGAATATAAGCTCTATGAGGGCAAAAAGGACAGGTTTGTCCTTCAGAGACGTGCTCATCACTGTAGTCTCAGCATCCAGTGTATTAATAGGTGGTTCAAGAAATCTTTGCTGAATTGCCCGGCCAGTGTGGCTCAGTGGTTTGGTGTCAACCCATGAACCAGGAGGTCACTGTTTGACTCCATGCAGGGCTCATGCCCAGGTTTGGGGCTCCATCTCAGTGGGAGGGCTTGCAAGAAGCAGCCAATCAATGATTCCCTCTCATCACTGATGTTTCTATCCCTGCCTCTCTCTTCCTCTCTCTGAAATCAGTTTTTTTAAAAACATGTTTTATTGACTTTTTACAGAGAGGAAGAGGCATAGAAAATTAGAAACATTGATGAGAGAGAAACACCCATCAGCTGCCTCCTGCACACCCCCTGCTGGGGTTGTGTCCAAAACCAAGGTACATGCCCTTGAACGGAATCGAACCTGGGACCCTTCATTCCCCCCAGGCCAACGCTCTATCCACTGAGCCAAACCGGTCAGGGCTCTCTGAAATCAGTTTTTAAAAATACACTAAAAAGATAAATCTTTGCTGAATTTAATTAATGTACAGTGAGCAGGTAGCCTCGAGGCACTTGGGGATATGAAAATGGTCCCTGCTTTCAGAACTGTCCTGCTTTAGCCAGAGAACCAGAAAATTTCAGAATGTGATGGTATCAGGTCCAGATTGGAGATCCAGATTGGGGATGGGGACAGGGTGTTTTAGGGACACCTAAAACAGTCTTAATCTGCCCAGCCAAGCTTGGCTCGGTGGTTGAGCATCGACCTATGAATCACGGTTCAGTACTCGGGCAGGGCATATGCCTGTCTGGGTTGCAGTCTCAATCCCCAGCGAGGGGTGTGCGGGAGACAGCCAATCAATGATTCTCTCATTATTGATGTTTCTATCTCTCTCCCTCTCTGAAGTCAATAAAAATATATTTTAAAATAATAATAAAACAGGCCTCGTCTCTCTGGGGCTTTGGTTACCAACTGCTTGGAAGCCAGGATGAACCATTTGGCTGGGACTCAGGCCTGTGTCCTGAGCTGCCCAGGAGCATCAGGGGCTGAAACTCATCTACCAGAGGGCGGGCTCCCCTTCCAATGAGGGGGGCTTGGCAGGCAGTTTCACAGGCCCAGTGGGGAGCCAAGTCCACATTCCTGACAGCCCCTCCCCTTCCAGCCTCGCTTCCAATCTTTACCTGGTCGTCTGCTTCAGTGCAGAGCCTGTGCAGCGTTAAGTTGACACCTGCCTAGCCTTCAGGATCAGTGAGGTGACAGATGTCCCAGCTGGGCCTTCATAGCCACAGGGCAGATGGGTTGTCCCACATGGCCCGGAGAAAGCTAGTGCCTCAGAGAGAAGCGGATGGTCTGCCTGCTTGTTCAGGGACCCCGAAGAGGAGGAGGAGGGGGAGGAAGAAGGGACGAGGAGGAAAGAAGGAAGGAAGGAAGGAAGGAAGGAAGGAAGGAAGGAAGGAAGGAAAGAGGAAGGAAGGAAGGAAGGAAGGAAGGAAGGAAGGGAGGAAGGAAGGAAGGAAGGAAGGGAATCAACCAATGAGGATCCCTTTCTTTGAAGAGACAGAGTCCAAGCCCCTGCTGGCTCCCCTCAGTCCAATCTTCTCCCCACCGCGGGGCAAGATGGCAGTTGCTGCTGCTGCTGTTTCTCAAAGCTCATAGCACGCAAGAAATCTCTTCTTTCCTCCTCTCCCCTTTCCACTCACCCCTCTCTCCACCCGCCAGGAGCCAGAGAGGCAGACTCAGGCCCCAGCAGCCTGAACCCTCCTTCAGGCTAAATGCTGAGTCTCCCCAAACCCCTGCCCGCTGCCACCTTATTCCCCGGGCTGGCTGCTCAGGGCTGAGCCAGAGTCCCCGGCTGCCTCCATCACTTCCTACCTGCAGGCCGGCACCCCCACGGCTCAAACCTGGGGTGCCACCGAGCAGCTTTAGCTCCCACCCGCCTGGTTACCGGGGTGGGGGAGGGTCTCCAACTGCGTTCAGAGAGGTTAGGCAACTTGCCCAAGGCCACACCGTGGGAAAAGTGGCAAAAGCAAACAAAACCCCCCAACCTGCCTCTCCCGCCCAGCAGTTTGGCCGGAGCTGGAAAGATCCTATGGGAAGGGTAGCATCGGTGGTTTCTTCCTTTCGGGGTGCTGCTGTGTGTTGGGGAAGGGGCCTGGGTATGGGTGAGGGGGATTGGGGGGCGGAGGGCTGTCCCTTCCTAGATGAACCTTTGACCTCCTTCGTTCACTTTCGCTCCCCAAGAAGTTGCTGCTTTAACCCCCACCTCCCCGCCTGGACCCCGCGGTGCGCATCTCGCCAGAGCCATGCCCAGTGGCGGCGAAGAGTGGGTCTCATGTGTTCCTTCCCCCAAAGCAGACACCCCCTTCCCCATCCCAACAGCCTCACTTTCCCCCAAAAAACTGCAGAGCCCGGAGCCCAAATCGCAGCCGCCCCCAGCGCCCCGGCCCGGCCCGCCACCCTGCGCGGGAGAGGCGCGGGGCGGGCGGCGCGGGACGGGCCGGCGGGCGGGGGGTGCCGGGCGCGCTGCCAGGCGGGCGGCCCGCGGGGGCCGGCGCCCCTCTCGCCACGTGGCGGAGGCCGCGGCGGGGTCCGGGGCGCCTCCCCAGCTGGAGGGACGCGGAGCAGCCGGAGAGGAGGCGGCGGCGGCGGCGGCGGCGGAGGAGGAGGAGCGGGCGGCGGGCGGGAGGGAGGGGGCTGGGGGAGGCTGGGGGTGGGGAGGGACCCGGCGGCGGCGACAGGGCGAGAGCGAGCGCGGTGCCAAGGGGGTGGGGGCACCGGTGCCCGGCTGGGAGGCGGCGGCGGCGGGGCGGCTGCGATCGCAGGCAGGAGCCGCGCGGCCGTGAGTCCCGGCGGAGCGGGCGGCGGGCGGGCGGGGGAGGGGAGCGCCCCAGGCCGGGCCCGGGGGTCGCGGGGGGCCCGGGCGGCGGCGGCGGGAGCTTGGCCGGCACTTGGCCCGGGATGGCGGGGAGCGGAGGGCCCGGCGCCACCTCCTTCCCGCGGCCCCGCCGCCGCCGCTCCCAGGCCGCGCCGCCTCCCAGCCCCTGCCCGGCCCGGGGCGGCCCTGCCGGCGGGGAGGGGGCTGCGCGGCCGCGGCCGCACGCGGGGAGGGGCGCCGGCTGCTGGCGGCGGCGCTGCGGGGGCTCAACGGGCGGCTCTTAAAGGGGCCGCGGAGGGGCCCGGGCCGCGGCGGCTCCCCCTCCCCATGCCGCCTGCGCGGGGCCGGCCGGGGCCGCCGGGCCGAGGGGAGGCGGCGGCGGGGAGAGAGCAGGCGGGGCGCGCGGGGCCTGAGCCCTCGCTGGGGAGGGACCCCCCACGCGGCAGGGGTCCGGGGGTCGGGGATCGGGGGGCTGTGGGTGTGGTGCGCGCCGGCCGCCGCGCGGGGGGGGGAGGCCTGGCAGGAAGGGGTTAAAGGTGGGGCCGGCCCCGCGCCCGGCGCACACCCTCCCGCCGTACTCGGCCCGGCCCCGCGCGTCTGCCCGGCGCTCCGCGGGGGCGCGGGGGGCGGGGAGGGGCGGCGCGGGGTCCTGGGCCTGCGCCCCGGGGGCCGCTGCAGGGCTCCGGGAGGGCGCGAACCCCACGGCCCCAGCTCACACCTCGGGAGCCTGTCCCGCACACGCGCACACACACGCACACACATGCACGCACATGCACACACGCGCACACACGGGCCCCGGCGCGCGCACACACCCCGGACATTCCCATAGTGCCTCACGTGACCCAGGCGTGCTCCCACCCTCACACACGCTCACGCACGCGTGCACCGGGGCGCACACACAAATACACGCACAAACACACACACACACACGCACGCACACACGCGGCCACTTCCCGGCCCCGGCCGGACCCCCGCCCGCAGCCCGCAGCCCGCAGCCCGCAGCCCGCAGCGCCGCCGCGGCCCCGCTGAGTGTAACACGCCTCCGCTCATTCACAGACACGCACGGTCCCCCGCACGCGCCGCCGGCAGACACATTCATAAACAGGCCCGGCACCGTGCGCCCGCGCCCCCTCGCCCAGCCTACTCTTTTTCGGGAGCCCTGAGTCATCCCCGCCCCCTCCCGGGGCTCCCCGTCCCGCCGCCGGGTGCGGCTGGGGTGCGGGGTGCTGGGCAGCCCTGCGCCCCGGGGCCAGGCCCCCTCCCCGCCGCTCTGCGGGGCTGCCTGTGGGTCCCAGGTCAGGGGTGAGAGGGCCTGGAGGGTGGCCAGCGCGCGGCCGGGAGAGAGAGGGGGTGCGGGGGGGGGACTTCCTTTTCCTGAACTCTGGGAGCTGCAGGAGGAAGCTGGGACGCTGGGCGGGGGCCGCAGGCAGAGGAAGTGCAGGCAGTGGTGGGGCTGGCCTTCCCGGAGCACTGGGCCTCCTTCTCTAGAGGGGAGCAGCCGGGGTGCCAGCGGCCGGGATGAGGAACTTGGCAGAGAGGTATTGGGGGGAGTGAGGCCTGGGGAGGAGAAGGGGCTGAGGCCCCAATTCACTGGGTTGCAGAAAGAGCCCGTCCCCACTGCTGGACCAGCTTGTGTGTCCCAACTTGCCACCTCCCCCCGGCTTTCCACCCCAAGCCTTCACCCGGCCCCAGCCCCTCACCCCGAGGGCAGCAGAGACGAGAAGACGGGGGGCTGGTGGTCTGGGAGCGGCTGTGGGGGGTGGTGGGCAGGACCAGGCTGCCTCTCGGCCGGTCACCGGGCTCCAGACGAGGAGCAGCACCGGGGGACAAGCATCAGGCCGCCCCTCCACCCTGTCCCCCGCTTTCTTTCTTTCCCAGGAGGCCCCAGGGGTGCTGCAGCCCAGGCCCCGGCCATGGAGTCCATGTTTGAGGATGACATCAGTATCCTGACCCAGGAAGGCCTGGGCCCCAGTGAGGTGTGGCTGGACGCCCCGGGGGACCCGTCGCTGGGGGGGGACATGTGCTCCGCCTCCCACTTCGCCCTCATCACGGCCTACGGGGACATCAAGGAGCGGCTGGGGGGGCTGGAGCGGGAGAACGCCACGCTCCGGCACCGCCTCAAAGTTTATGAGATCAAGGTCAGAACTTGGAGAGGATGGGGGTCCGCCTGTGGGTGGGAGGGGGGCGTGCGGGTGGGGGTCAGAGGATGCTGCTAATGGCGGGAATTGGGGATTCAGCAGAGATTCCAGGGATCCAAAAGAGAGGGCTTGACAGTCCCCCACGAGAGGTGTGGCTGCTTTGGACGGGAACTCGGGAGAGCCCAGAGCCAATCAGGAAGAGAGCAGGAGGGACATGCTTTGGCGTGGTGGATCTGGGATCCGGAGGTCTGGGGAGTGTGTAGAGCTTGCAGGCCCCTGGGAAGTGGGATGTGCAGATCCCGCCAGAGGAGGGACTCGGAGGCAGGCGGGAGGGCAGGGGCACACGGAGCCTGCAGCCTGGGGAGGGCGCCAGGCGCCAGCCCTCCTGAGGGCCTGCCCACCCCCCCACCCCCACAGTACCCGCTGATCAATAACTTCGGGGAGGAGCACGGCTTCTCGCTGTATGAAATCAAGGATGGCTCCCTGCTGGAGGTGGAGAAGGTCAGCCTGCAGCAGCGGCTCAACCAGTTCCAGCAGGAGGTGAGCCCCTGGCAGGCCTCTGCTCCAGTCAGTTTCAGACACCTCCCCCCCCACCCCCGGGCCTCCGGCCTCCTGTCCCCTTCACCAGAGATGGCCACGACCCTCCGTAGGGCTGGCCAAAGCCCCTCCCACCCCTTGACTGGGTACTGGGAACAGGGGTGGGAGGCCCAGGGAGCTGTTCGACCCCTAAGTCAGTGCCAGGCCTGACCGGCCTGTACCCCACCCTTCTGGGCCCCACGCAGCTGCAGAAGAATAAGGAGCAGGAAGAGCAGCTCGGGGAGATGATCCAGGCTTACGAGAAGCTCTGTGTGGAGAAGAATGACCTGGAGACGGAGCTCGGCGAGATGGTGAGGCCCAGGGAGCCGGGGCGGGAGGAGCATGTGGCCCGGCTTGTGTGTCACCCTGTGGTGGGCTGGCCGAACGCCGTGATCCTGTGTGTCTGTCTGTGAGGGCCCGGGTGGCCTTGTAAGTGGGGTGTGCCTTGTCGGCTTTGAGCGACTTTGCACATACCGACCACGCAGTGTCGGGGGTGTCGGTGTGAGTGACCCCGTAGAACACGGTGGCTCGGTGTGTAGGTTTGAGTCTCCTGCCGGGTCTCCCCCAGGCCTGCAGCACCGCTCCGAGGGGGGGGGGGCTTTGTAAGGGAGGGCAAAGGTGAGCAGAAGCGCCTGCGCCTGCTGGGACGGGTCTTGGCATGTGTGTGACTCCGGATCAGGGCATGGCCAGGCGTGTGTGAGCAAGTGGGCAGGGTCAGAATCGGGAGGCCTGGTCTCTCTCCACTCCTGGCCGCCTCCTGGGTCAACTCACTGAGCCTGCGTTACTCCTCTGAAAAGTGGGGCAGAGAACTTCACTGAGCTGTGGTGGGCATTCGTGTAAACATGCTTTCCTTTAATAATCAAAACACACACACGGCACTTGCTATGTGCCAGGCACCATTCTTTTTTTAATATATATATATATATATATATACATATATATATATATATATATATATATTTATTGATTGATTGTTTTTTTACAGAGAGGAAGGGAGAGAGATAGAAAGTTAGAAACATCGATGAGAGAGCGACATCGATCAGCTGCCTCCTGCACACCCCCTACTGGGGATGTGCCCGCAACCAAGGTACATGCCCTTGACCGGAATCAAACCTGGGACCTTTCAGTCCACAGGCCGACGCTCTATCCACTGAGCCAAACCGGTTTCGGCCAGGCACCATTCTTATCTCTGTAGAGAGTTACTCATTTTCATCCTCATAACAAACCTAAGAGGAAGGTGTGGTTATCCCTATCTCATAGATGAGGTAGATGAAGCCGGAGTGGTTGTTAATATGCAAATGGAAGTTACCAGGATCCAGAGGTGGCGTCTGGACAGGAGGCTGCGGCTTCCGGAAGTGTCCCTGTGTGTTAGGGACATGGAAGGGCATTCGCTCTGACACCTGCGCTGCTGTTGATGGGAGAGGAGCCCTCGAACTCACGGTCACTTGCAGGATGGAGTGACCTGGGGCCTGCTCAATTTGGGGGCGATGGCTGTTCAGACATGGCCTTCGGGGGCTCCGGGGGCACCCTGGCCCTGTGCGGACCCTCACCCCTTGGTCCTCGCACAGCGGGCGCTGGTGGAGACGCACCTGCGGCAGATCTGCGGTTTGGAGCAGCAGCTGCAGCAGCAGCAAGGCCTGCAGGACACGGCGTTCTCCAGCCTGAGCCCCCCGCCCGCCCCGGCCCCGCCCTGTGCCGACCTGGACCTGCACTACCTGACTCTGAGAGGCGGGTCTGGCTTGAGTCATGGTGAGACCTCAGCTCCCCCTGAACCCCCCTGCCCCCAACTCCCCAAGCCAGTCCCCCCATTTCAACCCCTTTGCACACCTCCCGCTTCTCAGGAAGTCAACACCCTAGTATAAAGCTTTGCATTTCCCCCATAATCACCCCACCTCACCACCTGCTCCCTCACCTCATCCACTGCTACCACAATTTCTGCCATCTAAGTCCCTCTCCCGCCACCCTGGCTACCCCCCCATGCAATTCTCATCGGTGCCAGCAGAGGGCGCCCCAAGCCAGAGTCCCCTGCCTGCTTGAGGTTGTGATGAGGAGAGAGGTCCTGAGAGGTCCTCATTAGGATGCTTAGAGACTTGAGTTTGGCCAGGGAGGTGGAGGCGGGGGGGGGGGGGGGGAACGGTCCTTCAGGGGGCCATCTTGTTTCTCCCTGGCCCCCAGGAAGGTTGGAAACAGCAGCTCAGCTCCTCCTTGCTCCCTGTCCTCAGCAGCGGTCTCTCTCACTCTGGGTGTCTGCCCTCTAGCTGTCTCCCTGGGCTCCCTCCTGCTGCAGGCCTCACCTCTCTCTCTCTGTGTTGGTCTGGGAGTCGGTGGAGGGGCCCAGCTGATGGGCTCAGCCTGACAGTGTTCCCTCCCCTGCCAGCGGGCTGGCCAGGCCCCACGCCGAGCGTGAGCGAGCTGGAGCGGAGGCACCTGGAGGAGGCCCTGGAGGCGGCCCAGGGAGAGGCCCGGGGGGCCCAGCTTCGGGAGGAGCAGCTCCAGGCCGAGTGCGAGCGGCTGCAGGAGGAGCTGAAGCAGCTGCAGGAGACCCGGGCCCAGGTAAGGCGCAGTGGGCACAGGCCCGGGTAAGGGGCCCTCCCTCTGGGACCGCTCCAGCTCTGTGGAGGTCAGGGACTGCTGGAAAAAGCATTTAGAGCAGCGGTTCTCAACCTGTGGGTCGCGACCCCATTGGGGGTCAGATGACCCTTTCACAGGGGTCGCCTAAGACCATGGGAAAATGCAGATATTTACATCACGATGCATAACAGTAGCAAAATTTCATGGTTGGGGGTCACCACTGCATGAGGAACTGTATGCAAGGGTCGCGGCCTTAGGAAGGTTGAGAACCACTGATTTAGAGCTGTAAGACTTATTCGCTGGGGACAGCCGGGCCCTGGGAGCGGCAGAGAAGGGGAGTCCAGACCAGAGGAGGCTGGCGTCAGCCCTCTCCATCTTCTCCCTTAGGACCTGGCCTCCAACCAGTCGGAGCGGGAGATGGCGTGGGTGAAGAGAGTTGGCGACGATCAGTAAGTCGTGTCTGTCATCCTCTCCCTCTTCACCTCTGAACCCTGGGAGTGGGGCTTCCCCATACCTCCCTTTGATTGACGTCTCCCTGTGGCATGGTTTGGGGGACCGCTCTTTGGAGCCATGTGGGGTTTGGGTTGCTGGCGTGACTGCCTCCTTCACAGGAAGGAGGTGAGGTTCTCGGGGTGTGCAGGTTCCGGGAGGTTCGCCTAGCTTTCCGCTGGCACCCAAGGCCGCGTCTGCTCCAGGGGGGTTGCTTGGCTGCTAGGTCCTGTGTCCCCTGCTGAGTTTGGGGGCCAATCTGGGGCCACCTGTCCTGTCCCAGGAACAAGGCCCAGCCAGTTCCGTCAGCCCTCCCCGCCCTGATGAGGAGGAAGGCGTGGCCTCTTTCGGGATTTCAGGTGCCTCGTCTGTCTCAGGAGAGAGGACGCTTTGTTTGGGGTTGAAGGGACTTCCTGTGGGGAGTAGGATGTATCCGCTGGGGGTCCTTCTGGGAAGAAGGGATGCAGGAGGTAGGAAGGGAGCGATGTCAGCGGGGGTCCTGGTGGTGGGGGCTCTTGAGGGGGCCCTGGGCAGCCGGTGAGGGTGAATGGCAGGCGGGCAGTAGGGAGCTGATGCCTTTCAGCATCCGCACGCAGCCACCCGCCCTCCGCTCCCACTTTCTGAGAACCAGAGTGCACACCTCCTTCCTGAGACGAGGTGCGCGGCCCAGAGCCGGGCAGGCCGTCACACAGCACCCCCAGCTGGCAGCCCCGAGGTGCCTGGCAGGCTTCCCCCTCACCGCCGTCCTCCAGCTTCTGGCCAGTTGGAGACTCCTTCCCCACCTCCGGCCGCACCCTGGGGTGAGGGCTGCTGGGTGGAGCTGTGATCGCCGGGAGGGTGGGGGGTGAGAACCCAGTTTGTGGGCCTGGTGGGTGGGACCCCTCAGCGAGGCTTCCGTGGGGGGCACGGAGGCGGCCTCTGTGGAGAGGGTCCACCCTAGCTTGTGGCTGCGACTCAGAGCCCATAGGCAGCCATGTGCCCCGGCCCGGAACACACACACACACACACACACACACACACACACACACACGCCTAGAACCTTCGCTTGCTCCAAAAGTCACACCTCAGGGCCCTTTATAGGTCACTGAGTCCAGCCCCTCTCAGAAACCAGCAGTGAAGATGCCACCAGTGAGCTGAACCCCGAAAGAAGACAGGGGTGGTGTCGAGGCCGGGGAGGCTGGGGTGCCGAGGGGCTGTGCTTTACGGACCTCGCCTCTCTGGCCCCAGGGGTCCCTCCCAGAGATGTGATGAGCGGGGGAGGGCAGAGGAGGGTGGGGGAAGGGGGTCCCAGGGACCAAGGCTAAGGGGCGAGTGCGGGAAGGAGAGCACCCGGCACCTGCCTCACGCAGTCGCTTTGCCATAAGGATGAGCTGGTCCAACCCCCCTGGCCTCCCGGATGCTCCCTTCGGTCCCAGGGGTTCACGCGCTGCCTCCGGGCCTCCTGGGCCTCTGGCCCTGGGACCAGCCGGGCCCCGCCTGCCGGCCTCCCGCTGCTGGCGGCCGGGTTCCTGTGGAGGCCCCGGCTGGGCAGGAGTCATGGCCAGAGAAAAGCCCTCAGTCCCCGCAGCTTTATTTCCTGACAAACGCAGCACCTTTTGGTGAAAGTCCGCTTCCCCCGGGGATGCCTCCCTGTCCTCCCACCTGTGGCCTCGCTCACTTCCCTGATCTCCCCCAAACCCCCTCCTTTTCTCTCTTCTCCTGACCCTCCAGGCCCGTGGGAGTGTCACAGGTGGGGTTACCCAGGAGAGGAGTGCAGGGCCCCCGAACTGTCTGCGTGCAGCCTGCTCCCCTGTGGGAATCTCCTGTGTCCCCACAAGCTTCTCCCTGTTTGGACAGCTCCTGGGCAGCCTGTGGTGTAGAGGGGAGTCCTGGGTGTTACAGGGCGCCCCCTCCTGCAGCTCCTGCCTCTCTGAATCCCCCCACATAGGTCCTTCCTGCTGAGGCTGAGCCCCAGACCCCGGGTTCCCCAGTTCCTCCCATTCCATCCCCGGCCCCTCCGCTCTGGGCATCAGCGTTCCTCTGAAAAGGGACACCAGGCCGGACGGCCTCCAGGTCTGACCTCCAGGCGAGACTTCCCTGCCCTTTGGAGAGCCCCATGCCTGGGGACAAATGGCCCCACGGGAGAGCTGCAGGGGGGGGTCCGGACCAAAGGCCTGGGGGCCCTCAGGGAGGGGCTGGGGGTGGAGACCACCTGCTCCTGAAGTGCCCCATGTCCAGCGGGAGGTGGGGAGCCCACAGCCAGCTGCCCTCTGGGCCCAGGGCAGGGAGCCTCTCTGAGTGTGGCCGGCGCTGAGGGAGGAGGGGAAACTGTGGCCAGGGGGCGTCGGCAGGAGTCTGGGGGCTCTGGGTGCGCAGGACTCGGGGGAGCGAGGGCTCGGTGAAGGAGGGAGCTCATTGGTGAGGGGTCTCCGGCGAGAAGACTCGGGGCTCAGTGTGAGTGACGAGGGGTACACCATAGGCCTTTCTTCCCTCCCAACGTGGGGGGCTCAGCGTTGCCGCCCGGGCCTTTTCCGCCCCCCCCACACCCCTCTCCCCGCCCCCCGCCCACAAGCCTCTGCGTGGGCTGCGGTTAGTGCCGGGGGCGAGGTGTGAACTCCCGGAGAGAGGGAATGGAAACTCTGCACCGAGGTCAAGGGCAGTGTGGGGTGGGCCGGGGCGGAAGTCGGAGACCCCCGTGTACCCTGAGCTCAGCCTCCTGCCCCAGAAGCAGCGGGCGGGCCCAGGGCCTCCCCCTTCCCGCTTCTCACCCTCCCTACTTCCTTTCTGTCAAGTCCCCTCCAGCCCGGCACCAGCAGCCTGCAGCGCTCGCAGGAATTTACCCCCAAACACTCGCAGCCCCCGGGGGGGGGGCAGGGCTCTGCCACTGAGGCCCCCCTCCCACCTCACTGTGGTCTGAGGGGTGGGTGGGCTTTGAACTGGTCGGGGGCCGTCTCCCTGCCAGGAAGGCGGAGAGCGGCTCTCACCACACTCGTTCCCTCCCCGGGAAACTCCACATCCTCCTCTCCCTTTTCAGCCCAAGTCTCTGAGCTGGTGAACCCAGAAAAAGGGTCAAAATGGGCTCCCCTCCCTCACCTGTGTCCTGGGCACCCCTCCTCCCAATCCTTCCACCCCGCCAGACACTCAGCGAGGCCATTTACCTACAAAATTTCACTTAATTCTCACACACACACACACACACACACACACACGTGATGAAGGTATTGTCCCCTTTACAGCTAAGCAAACTGAGTTCAAAGCAGTGAAGTCAGAGAGTGAAGTGTACGCGTCGAGCAGGTTCTGAGCAAATGGGCTGTTTTCTGGGTCAGATTCTTCCTCTTCAGGCGGGAGGTCCTGATCGGAGGGCCAGTGCTTTGTGGATCAGACCTGATCCCTGTGGGAAGTGCCAGGGGCACTATTAGCATGTGAACCGGAGTGAACCAGGGCCGTTCTGGGCACCGCCGGGCTGTGTGGCCCTCACTCACCGGGCACTCTGGTACCCAGCCTCCCGGTGAGCGGGTCGGGCTGGCTGCGTGGGGGAGGCGCCCGGCACCCCGCCTCTCGCGGTGCTGGGAGCGTGGCAGGGCTGCCACGAAGAGCCGGCCCCGCGGACCGCAAGTCATAGCGGGTCGAGGAGCGTGAAGGGGCTCAAGGCGCCGGAGAGGAAGTGGTGGAGCACTGGGTTGTTGCAAAGCGACTTCCTCCTCCCGCCGCGGCCTGTGACCTCAAGTCCGCTCCATGGCCTGGTGCCTGCGGTCCCCTCCCTGAGGGTCGTGTGGGAAGGCTGATGCTGGGTGTGCCTCGGGGCGGTGGAAAGTTTGGTCCCTAAATTAACCCACAGGGGTGAGGTGACGGGGGGGCAGAGTGGGGGCGCACTGAGGGCTGCTGGGGGCAGGGGTGGGAGGGTTCAGAAGGCTGAATGTTCTCCTCCCCATCCTGAGTCGGTTCATGATTCTGACTGACCCCAGGGCCAGCTCGCGCTTGACCCCATTCCTAACCCTAAGGTGGATCCCATCCCTGCCTCGAACCCTAGCCCTTAGCCTGACTGCAACTCTCTCCACAGTTCTGACCGAAAACCAACTACCAACCCCAGTCCTAATCTGACCCTGAGCCCAGCCTTACCCTTGACCGTAGCCTTAACCTTGCCCTCAAGCCCATCCCTAATTCTAACCCGTGACCCAGCACGTGAACTCCAAACCTGCCACATCCTTGCTGGCACTCCAACACAGGGCGCCAGCGGCCTCTGGGTCTCCCCGCTGGTTTGGGACAGAAAGGCCATTCACAGAGGAGGGCGCGGTCTCACCTCTCCCACCTCTCCCACCTCTCTCACCTCTCCCACCTCTCCCACCTCTCCCACCTCTCCCACCTCTCCCACCTCTCCCACCTCTCCCACCTCTCCCACCTCATCCACCTCTCCCACCTCTCCCACCTCTCCCACCTCTCCCACCTCGGTAGCTTCGCTAACAACGGGGAGGGTTCCCGCTGCCAGGTGGATCTCGGAGATGCCGAGTGCCACCGGGGAAGGATGAATGAAAGGAAGAGTCAATGGAGGGTGGAGAGATTCGCGGCAGAGGGTGCCCTTCTCTTCCTGCCAGCTCTGCCATTTGCTCCTCTCAAGGTGCCAGCTCAGCAGGCGGAGGTGCCAAGAGCCTGTTTGAATGCCTGCTCTGTGTCACCACTGCTCGTGACCTTGGGCCAGCCTCCGACAAGCCCTGGTACTCCGCTGCCACATCTGTCTGGCTCCTTCCTCTCTGCCCCCGGGCGGGTGATGATGCTCAGGCGCCCCCCCCCTACCCCCCGCCACTTTGGAGGTATCCAGCCTGTTCCTCCTCCTCCTCTGCTTCCTTCCCGTCTCCACTTCCCCCCGCTTGCCCGTTCCTCTTGGAAGGCAGGGTATAGAGGAGTGGTCGGCAGCCTGGACTTCGGAGTCCAGGAGGCCAGAGCTCCCATTCCAGCGGCTCCGTGGCTCCTCGGCTTTGTGGCTGTGGTCCAGGACGTCACCTCTGGATGCCTCCATTTCCGCCTCTGTAAAGCGGAGCAAACAGTGGCAGCGCTGTAGGGTGGTTGGGAAGATTAAGCGAAGCCCCTAGCACAGCGGTTCTCAACCTGTGGGTCGCGACCCCTTTGGGGGTCAAACGACCCTTTCACAGGGGTCGCCTAAGACCATCGGAAAATGCAGATTATTTACATCCCGATGCATCACAGTAGCAAAATGTCATGGTTGGGGGTCACCACCCCGTGAGGAACTGTATGCAAGGGTCGCGGCCTGAGGAAGGTTGAGAACCACTGCCCTAGCACAAAGCCTGGCCTGTGCCGAGTGCTCAGACAGAGGTGATGCTTTTCTCGCTGGGTGCCCCCCGGGTTTGAGAGACTCAGAGCTTTCCCGCGTGGCTTAAGCCGTCACAAAGCACCCAGACGCCGTTCACCTGGCCTCGGGAGGGGAAAACAGCGGGGCCAGGAGGCCAGGGAACAGCGTGCGCCTTCGGGTGTCTGTGTGTGGCTCCCAGTTGTGTTGTGAGGTGGGGATTTTTCCCCCCTGAATTGGCAGTGTTTTCTAACGCGAGTCATTCGGGTCGTGCGTGTATTTCGCAGCCTGGCCCTGTGCAGCTTGAGGCAGGAAGGGACACCCCGGGGAGGGGGAGCCCCCAGAGGGTCAGAGGGCATCAGGGGGTTGGCTCTGGCCACCTGGCCAGGTCTCGAGGTCTCGGGGAGGGCTGCCTGGGTTCCAGCAGCACGGTCCCTGCCCGCCCCAGAGCAGAGCCGCGAGGGGCTGGCCATTCTGGGCCAGGGACCCCTTTCTTCCGTCGCCTGCCGCTCTGTCTGTTTTGTTGCGAGGAGGCTGCCAGAGGCGGGGCGCTGAAACTGGGCTAGCTCCTGACGAGGGGAGGGAAGGGGGCCTGGGAACTGAGGGTGGCAGGTGAGATCTCCCAGTTGGGGTGTGAAGGCACCGACCTGTATCTGGCACCTGAGAGACTGCGGTGGCGGCGGAGGGGGAGAGAAGTGGGGAGAGAAACGCGGCTGCTGGGCGGAGGGGGACGCTGCCCCGGTCACTGCCCGGCCCCGAGCCCCTCCCAGCCCCCCCTGCTGCGGGTTGGCGCGGTCCTTCGAAAGCCCCCAGGCTGATGGGGGAGACGCAGCTCCCGCCCTCAGGTTTCCCCAGGTCTGAGGGGGTAGTAGCCTCTCCCTGCGGAGTCCCCAGTTTAATGGGGGACACAGATGGTGTTTTCCCCAGAGGCCCAGGGGCTGAGTGGGTGGACAGAGGACACATTTAGCCGAGATGTGACGCAGGGGCTGAGATGTGACGGGCGGAAGGCTGCACGCAGCCCTGCAGAGAGGGTTCCGGAAAGGACCCTCCTGCCTCCATCTCGGCCCACCTTCTGATGGGGGGGCGGGGAGCCTTGTCCCCCAGGAACCCAGCCTGTTTGCAATGACTTCACTTTGACCCAAAGACAGTTTTGTGGTGGGAGGCGCCATGGTCTCCGCCAGCCTCCCAGCTCTAGCAGGAGCGCCAGCCAGAGAGTGGAGAGTGAGAGTGAGGAGCTCAGTCAGTACCTGCCCTGCACCTCGCTTTTCCTGCCCTCTGAGGCCCTGACCTCACGACTTCCCCTCCTCTCCTCTGGGGCCACACACACACACACACACACACACACTCACACGTTCCTCACACTCACTATACTGGCCTCACACCTCCCTCCCTCCCATCCTCATACCTCCTCTCTCACTGCCCGATGGTAGGATGGGGGCAGGGCCTGCAGGAGGGTCTGGAGAAATCCCACCTCACTCCTGCCCAGGGCCCTGCCGCTCCTGGGGCTACAGGGCCCCCCCTGGGAAGGGATCCACCCCGAGTGGCTGAGCCTCTGCCTGTCCCTTCCCTCCAGCTCCCCTTTCCACCGAGTTCCAGAGCCCCTTCTGGCCTTGGTAAGGGATGGGGGTGCAAGAGGACTCAAGCCCCCACCTCCCGGACTCTGTGCAAGCCCAGGGCAGAAGGCAGAGACCCCGGCCCTGGCAGAGCATCGTGTGGGGTCAGGACGGTCTCTCTGGAGGCGAGCAGGCCAGGGTGGGGGAGAGGTGAGGGGGGCAATGCTAAAAGTGATCACCTCGGGGATTCTGGGTCAAAGAGACCTAAAGAGCAAGCAAGAGGGAAGGGGTGAAGCCTTTGCCATGTCCATAGTCTGTTCCAGCTTTGGGAGGGCGGGTGCCCCGGAGACCTGAGCAGGAAGTGAGGAAGAAAGATGGATGGATGGAGAGGCTCAGCTCCGTATGCACGTGCCGGGTGCCAGGCCCGACAAGGGGCTAAGACACAGGTGCAGGGAGATAGTTCCCGCCTTCAGGAGCTGCCGGTGAGGTTCCAGGACAAGGCAACCGGGATAAGTTTTCCGTGTGAGCGGAGCCCCCGCCCCGTTGAGTGCACAGCCACTTGCCCCCGGAGATCTGTGGGTGGAGGGCTCCCCGCGCTTCTGGGCGGTGCGAGGCTGACAGGAGCGCAGAGGCAGCGAGCGATGGAAGCACGGGCCTGGGCCCGGCACCGGCAGACCTGGGCTCCAGTTTATCCGGCGGCACCTCTGCCAACCGAGGAGGCCACGCCCTTCCTGTGCAGAAGGGGCTCTTCAGGGGCTGTGTCCCCAACCTTGCAGAGCTGAGGGCTCTTCCTGGCCCCCTGCCCGAGGAAAGGGGAGCTGGAGGGAAGGGACAGGCAGAGGCTCAGCCACTCGGCGTGGATCCCTTCCCAGGGGAGGCCCTGTAGCCCCCGGAGCGGCAGGGCCCTGGGCAGGAATGAGGGGGATTGCCTTCCTAGTTCAGTGAGTGCTCTTGGGAAAAAGCTCAGTGACGAGAGCGACTCTCAGTGCCAGGCGGCTTTTGGTGAATCTGTGTTCTGTTTGTCACCGCAGTGTCTGCACAGATTGGGGAAACATCCAAACACTGTGAGATACGTCCAGGCCCCAGGCAGTGACACCTGGATTCAGGGACCCCCCCCCTTTCCCCCCGGGCATCCATCTCTGAGCTCCCCAGCCCCAGCCCGTAGTCTGGGAACCACTGCCCTCGCCCCAGGTGCCAATCCCGGGGAAGAGAGGGCGGCGCCCTGGAATCCAGTGGCATTGACATCGGGGTAGGAGGGCCCTGGAGGGGAGGGGAGGGCCAGATGCCGGTGCCAACGAGCCAGTGCTTGCTCCACAGCTGTGACCGGACACCCGCGCGCTTTCCTCCTCTTCCCTCCTCCCCGCCCTCTGACCTCAGGGTCAGGGAAGGCGGGGGTCAGACCGTGACCTGGGGGCCTGGGCTCTCCTGCAGGGTGAACCTGGCGCTGGCTTACACGGAGCTGACGGAGGAGCTGGGGCGGCTGCGGGAGCTGAGTTCCCTGCAGGGGCGCATCCTGAGGACGCTGCTGCAGGAGCAGGCCCGGAGCGGCGGTGAGAGGGGCGGGCCGGGCCGGGCTGCACCCCCGGGGTGGTGGGGGGCGGGGAGCTATGGTGCCCTCGGGGCTCCCAGGGGCGCCAGGCTCCTCTTCCATTGATGCATTTGCTCTGGCGTTTGGAGGACAGGGGGTGGGGGTGCGGGTGGGGGTGGAGGGCTTTGGTCGCAAGCGAGCCCCGGGCCCCCCCCCC
>PVJN01035626.1:0-21981 GCA_004026805.1 Lasiurus borealis | reverse complement strand
AGAGAGAGAGAGAGAGAGAGAGAGAGAGAGAGAGAGAGAGAGAGAGGTATTGCCTTAGAGCAGCGGTTCTCAACCTGTGGGTCGCGACCCCTTTGGGGATGGAACGACCCTTTCACAGGGGTCGCCTAAGACTATTGGAAAACACCTATTTCCCATGGTCTTAGGAACCAACACACCGCTCCTCGGTGTAGCAAAGTGTAGCCATGTAGTTTACTGTTGTCCTATGAAGACTGTTACCCATGCTACACCACGATTCAAGACAAAATTTCATTTATTTGTCATTAGAAATAAATATTTCACAATATATAATTACATATTGTTTTTGTGATTCATCCCTATGCTTTAATGATGTTCCATTTGTAACAATGAAAATATATCCTGCATATCAGATATTTACGTTACAGTTCATAACAATAGCAAGATGACAGTGATGAGGTAGCAACGGAAATCATTTTATGGTTGGGGGTCACCACCACATGAGGAGCTGCCTTAAAAGGTTTCGGCATTAGGAAGGTTGAGAACCGCTGCCTTAGGTGTTAATAAGCACGAAACCCCATACATATATCACTAATGATTCTCTCGTTGCGATCTTGAAAACCCGCAGTCATTCCATGGACCCTGGCTTAGCAGTGTGCCTGAGTGAACCGATTGGGGTTGGGGAGGATTCCAGCAGGCGGGGCGTTCAAAATAAGAGCCCTCTTTTATCCGGAGATGTTTAGGAAAGAGAACTTGCCTCATGTGGCTCCTCTGGCAATTTATGACAACCTCTGTATCTGCATGCCCATTACGTCTGCCCTGTTCAATAGATAAAAGACTCAACAGTCTGCATACTGCAGACTGTCCATCTCTCTTCTATTTAAAACAGTCAATCTTAGTTATGGTCAACTAGGCAGGGGGGGTGTGGTGGTGGGGAAGATGGAATAAATCTTCTGCAATTGCTTTATTTCGTCACAGATTCTCACAATTCGTTAAAAGGCTGTGATGGTGGTAGGGGGATGGGGCAAGCTTTGATGAAAGACAAAACAATGACGCTGCCATAGGTTCCAGTCTCTCTGATGTCACATGATCTATGTGGATGGCGCATGTTTCCTTAAACCAGAAATAATTAGTTCACTCTGCCTTAAGCAGAGCGACAGGCACATGCGCAGTTGTGTTGGGAGTGTAGGGAGATGCGCGCGCACCAACCACTCACTGGCTGTAGCATACGCCGACGTGCATGAAACTTGGATGGAAAGGTTCAACATGGAGAATGAGCAGGCATGACCATAGACGAGCTAATGTCGACATCTGAGGTGAAATAAGAATCAGATCTCTGTGGAATTGTCCTCATATCTACACCGACACACACACAACAACAAATCTCACTTTGGGGAACCCTCGTGCACTGCTGGTGGGAATGCAGACTGGTGCAGCCACTGTGGAGAACAGTATGGAGTTTCCACAAAAAACTAAAAATGGAGCTCCCATTAGACCCAGTAATCCCACTTGTAGGAATATAACCCAAGAAGCTAGAAACACCAATCAGAAAGGATACATGCACCCCTATGTTCATAGCAGCACAATTCACCAGAGCTAAGATTTGGAAACAGCCCAAATGCCCGTCAGCAGATGAGTGAATTAGAAAACTGTGGTACATCTACACAATGGAATACTACGCTGCCATCAAAAGAAGGAATTCTTACCATTTGCAGCAGCATGGATGGACCCGAAGAGCACTTTGCTAAGTGAAATAAACCGGGCAATGAAAGAAAAATACCACATGATCTCACTCATTTATGGAAAATAAAGAACATTATAACCTGATGGATAAAAAGATACAGAGGCAGAAAAGCACCAAAGCTTACGAGGAAGGCAAAGGCATTTTGTATCATGCAGATCATCGGATACTATGAGGAGAAGAAAGATTCACTCTTCCAGTTTCTACAGGTTATTGCTCCCTTAGTTTTACGTCTACAGGTGAAAATGGGGGTACCGTTTCTAGGAAAAGAAAAGAGCCCAATTGAAAATGGGGCAAACTATTCCATGGAGGAGAAATGAATATGCCCTCTTTGGCATAAGGCACCCATATATTCCCGTGGCTCTGATTCCTTTCTAGTTGTTTTTTTTTTTTTAATCTCACTCATTAAGAAATTTTGGGGCCTCTAGTATTTGTGTGTATATATGTGTGCGCACATACATATGTGTCTCAGAGGATAACCATAAAGGATTTGACATTCTTTTTCAATACAAATATAGTTTATGTCAAACCTTATTTAAGCAACCAGGACTCGTGCCTACCCTAAGTCATTTAGCTTTAGTAGGAATAACCAAGTTCAGGTTGGAGTTTTAACATGTTCTTCTTTCTTTGACTAGGTCCTTTCTCCGAATGATTACGTGCTTGGCAAAAATAAATAAATAAAAAGTGTGTATCAGGGGAATGCAAACATTTTAATAAATCATAGCACCAGAAGTTCCCTTAAAAAAATCCAGAATAAGCCCAAGAAATGACTCTTCTTTGAGGGATCAGGCCATATTTTAAAAGACTATCATAATCACCACCGTATTTTCCGACATGTAAGACGACTTTTTAACCCAGGAAAATCTTCTCAAAAGTCGGGGGTCGTCTTATACGCCAGGTGTTGTCCTATAGGGTGAGTATATCGCAAACTCTATATTTTAACTGGAAAAGTTGGGGGTCATCTTATACGCCCAGTCACCTTATACGTTGGAAAATATGGTACATATACCAGAATAAGTATAATAAGTACATATACACCCGTATCTAAAAATTATAAAAATATTACACATATGTATAAATATTATCAAGACTAGTTTTGTCTATAACCATAGGAAATATTGCACATTGGAAAGGTTGTAGAATCATGCTCATCTCGCTCCTGTCCCAAATATACAGTGGTACCTCTAGATACGAGTGTCCTAACAGACGAGATTTTTGAGATACAAGCCGTCGAGTGAGTGATTTTTGCTTTGAAATACGAGCAACATTTGAGATAGGAGTCATCGCACGGATCGGCCGGCTGCACACGACCCACCAGTTTACCGAGACTCGAGCGTCTCATAGTTTCCCACGCCTCAAGGGTACGGAACGAATTAAACTCGTATCTCGAGGTACCACTGTACTTTCATTCCCTAATTTTTTGTATTGGGAACAGGTATTCGAGGAAGACCTTATTGTTTCTGCCTGGTGTTGATTAAAACCTTTGTCTTTGCATTTGTAATAGGTCCCTGCACACCGACCGTGAAACTCAACGTGTGATAGAGCTGTTTTTCCTGAAGTCGTGAGCGCATAGGAGACCGTGTAGGTGACCCTTTATGGCTTCACTCTCAATAAAAAGTCCGTCTCTAGTTTTATTAGGCCTTCTAATTATTCCAACAAAAATGGCCCGAGTGCCACGAAGAGGTTGTGCCAGCAAGACACTTTCCTACAGCAATGCGATTCCCCTCACTAGGAGGACAATGAACTGCTAATTAGCATCTCAGGCCGAGAATTCTCTAGCAACCAGGAGCAATATCAGTAATTCCCCAGTTTTATGCAGAGCGCAAGTCTCCGATATTACCAGCGCTCCATTTCATTTGTAATTAACTGCAGGCAATTACCGAAGTCAAGAAAGTGCATCCTAATGCTCCGAGGTAATAAAATAAAAAGAAATATTGTTTGTAAAACTTATATGTGTGGCATGCTGATTGACTGGAGTCCTTTGAAAGCCCTGAGGTGGTGGATATATAAATTAAAGGGTTTTTTTTTGTTGACATGGTATCATTCTTCATTTTAATCTATAAAAACTTTTATTTCACGACTTAATTCTTTGTCCTTTGCTTGGAAACAAATACTTATTAGATTGGGTTTTGAATTCATAGTTACAAAAAAAAAAGGTTTTAAGCTAGTAAGTAGGGGGAGAAAGTCACGATATGAACTGGTTGTTTCAAGAGATAGTTAATGTACACTTCTTAGGTAGGGATATGTAGAAAATAATCCAATACTTAATAAATAATAATGTTAAGAATAAACTCCGTTTTGCATATTCATAACTGTAAGCCTCCTCTTCCCCAGCTTGTATTATGCGCAGGAAGAATGGTTTATGAGGTGGAAATAAAAGACATTTTATTTAATATTTTCCCATGAAGGTTATACTTCTGTGAGAGCCAATAGAAGTGTTCTATAAAAACTTAAAAGTATATTTCTGATGATTTCTTCCATGTGAAAAGAGACAAAAACCTTCTTTTTCTAGAATTCTGAGTTATCACTTTCTGCGTGAGTGATTTTTTTTCTCCTCCGACATAATTTGTCCTTTCATCACCAAAACTGTGTTGACTTGACTTTAAGCTTCGCAGGTCCTCGTTTTTATTGCTGTAAGTTTACAGCGCTCAGATTCTTATGAGTAACATCTGAAGACAGCAATAAAAGCAGATCTTTACAGTGTCTTCCTGAATCAGTCCCCGTGCCCGAACAAACTTCCACCACACAACGGCAGTAACTTTGAAAAATTAAGAGTCTGAAGCCGACGCTCCTATTAATGAATATGCACACACAGAATATTTTTAATGTGTGTCTGGCGTCCCACTGTGACTGAAACCACTAACACATCTACAATGGCTTAATGCTTATGTGTCTATACATGTAATAAAACAAAATACATACAGTGGTACCTCGAGATACGAGTGCCCTAACATACGAGATTTTTTTGAGATACGAGCCATCGGGCAAGCGATTTTTGCTTTGAAATACGAGCAACAGTTGAGATAGCAGTAATCGCACGGATCGGCCGGCTGCACACCAGTTTATCGTGACTCGAATGTCTCATAGTTTCCCACACCTCAAGGTTACAGAACGAATTAAACTCGTATCTCGAGGTACCACTGTATTCTCCATTTAGTTCCCCTTTCTGTAATGTCTAATAGAAACTCCTGCCTTTAAGGATATGCAGTATCATTCTAGTAGTATCTGTTTCCTGCCAAGATTTTAAGGCCCAAGGCCAGTGAGAGCACTTCTTTCTGGATCCAGAGTACAAATCAGCTTTGTAGTTTTTACTCAAGTACACACCCAGGATCACAGCAACCGTGTCATGGAAGGGTTCTAGCCTCTGCTTAGGAAGAATAACTCCCCATTTCCTATATTCTCTGGAAAACCAAACCCCAAACCTAAGATGAGATATGCTTTTGTGATCTAGGACAGCGGTCGGCAAACCACCGCTCGTGAGCCACATGCATCTCTTTGGCCCCTTGAGAGTGGTTCTTCCACAAAATACCACGGCCTGGGCGAGTCTATTTTGAAGAAGAGGCGTTAGAAGAAGTTTCAGTTTAAAAAATGTGGCTCTCCAAAGAAATTTCCAATGTTGTCCTGTTGACTAATGAGTTTGCCCACCACTGATTTAGGAGATAGAGAACAGGGCTATATCTGCTCGTGAATGTGGAATGAAGTGACCTGAGGGAAAATTGGAGAGTAGGCATCACTTCCGGTGAAAAAGTTGGAGTTGAGGCCTACCTGAGAAGAACTTCCAAGCTTGGATCTGTTTTGGGTAATGCACCAGTAACTCAGGGGGGAGAGGAGAGAGCTGGTCCCCACTCTGGGAGGCAAAGCAGGATGTGGCCCCAAAGATACTCATTACTGTATTGCTCAGGGTCAGAGGACGGTGGTGGCTTGGTTTGTGGGAGTAGGAGGGCATAGGGGACCAAGTTGATTTGTATTCTGTAAATGCTATTGCATTATGAGTTAAGGGATATAAGAATCCAGAATGTATGCCCGGAATATTCCTTTCAGGCTGCCCATGAATATGCTACATCTCAGCCAGGTTACTGCGCTGCCCTGGTTTTGCAGACTCCTGGATGCAGAGGCTGAGGTTTTACAGAAAATCTAGCAGAGAGAGAACATGGAAGCAGACTGCTCCCTGCATTGAAGGAGAAAGGAAGTGTTGAATCTTCATTCTAATGTTTCAATACTGGCTTTAGTTTACTTCTGTGCCATGAGGGCAATGTACTCTACCTTACGGTTGCTATGAGGGTAGATAATGCAGTCTCTGTGCATAGTAGATGTTCAATCAACACCTGCTACTAGGGTTAGGGAAGGCGCTTCTGGTGGTGTTTGCAGAGGTTAGGAAGTGGTTACCTTCACAAGTCTCACAGAGCTGCTGCTGATGCCCTCAGAGCCTCCAACTCAAGAAAAGTCTCATGGCTGGATAGCTCAGTTGATTAGAGCATCATCTCGAGATGCCAAGATTGCAGGTTCGATCCCTAATCAGGACACAGACAAAAATCAACCAATAAATGCATAAATAAGTGGAACAACAAAAATCAATGTTTCTCTCTCTCTCCCCCCCTTCATCTCCCTCTCTTTAAAATCAATAATTTTTTGGGGTCTCATTTAATGTAGGAAGGAAAGGATAATATTATAATTTTCAGATGACTGGGTTCTCCTTGCAAAGAAGAAATTGATAGAGGACTAAAATTTCTACCCTTTGGGGGGAACTAGTTTTCCATCAATATGCTAGATTCGAATCTTAATCACACGAAAGTCCAAGTGAAGTGAATACCCTAAGGGACCTGAACAAACTGTAACACACCTACATTAGGCATGTGGTAAATAAACCTGATTTTCTCAATTAAATGAATCTCACGTGGTCCAATAGTCCCACTGGCAACTAGTACTGTTGGTTCACATGAGTGTGAAAACGATGGCTTGAATCCAAGAACCCAGAAGACAATGAGAATTCCCTAAAATTAAATTGATAACCAAAAGTCTTTTCAAAATGCTCCCTGCTCTTTTTTAAATAAGTAAATTAATTAAACATAGCACTAACATTTGGGACTTAATTGTTGCTAAGTTGTTTGTGTATGTGGTGACTCGCCTTTGAATACAGGCACTCTCTTCCGTGTGTGAAATCAAAAGTCTTGTGAGGTCTTACTTAGTCTCATGTCACCCTGCTCACTTTGAATTTTGGAATTTATTGAAGAGTCAATGCGGGAAGACGTGAGAGACAGTGTTTCACGTTTAACATTTATAACATGACTATTTAAACCTAGTCTGGGTTATTCTCTGCCATAAAAATAAGTATATCACGGAATATTATTCCCATGCATGGAAAAAGCTGGCCGGGTTCTGGGTTTAGAAAGTAATTAAATACTAGTTTTTAAATGTTTTGGTTTTGGAAAGTCGCCAGATAAGTTTTGCCAAACACATTTTTCTGTCATTTCACACCCCATGTGTGTGTTTTAATAAATGTGTAATCTTATGTTCTGGTTCTCTTAAACTTCACTTGACAAATCTCTCTTAAGGGTAATATTATTGCCAAAAAGACTCCAGAGCTGTCCTAAGAAGCCACATCTTTTATTTTTAAAAGGGAGTCATAGTTGATGATGAATAAACAGAACTGATATATAAATTTGGGCTATACTTCTAAATCTGAGATCCACATTTTAAACAACTCCCAACAGTTTTTTTTTTTTTTAACTAACTCGTGCTTAGTAAAATAAATAAAAGATCCAACTCCGAATGATCGTTATTCTGCGTGAAATAGAAGGTATTGTGAAACCTGGCATGTCTCTCCACTTCTATTATCAGGAAGCAAGCAACGGCGAAGAGAGAGAAAGCAAATTGCATCCTAAGCATCTTTTCCCCCGGCATACTTGACCTAGGAAGTCCCTCGCACTATAATTTACAACACACACGTTTTAAAGAGAAAAATAAACAAAAACAGCTTGGGGAAAGCAAGGGAAAGCGATGCGAAAGTAATGGGCTCGGGGAAAGAAGCAGATAGCAGCGAGGATCAGGAATTATTCCACCATGAAGGGGAGCGGACCCCGAGAGGGAGAAGGACCACCTAAGAGTGGCAGCCCTGGAGCCCAAATAAAGAAAGCAGAAATGTCCGCGAGATGAAAGCATTCTCTATTTAGGCCCTCCGAGTGTTTAAAGAATTATGTGATGCGCTATTTATAGGCCTGGAAAGTTAAAACAAACCTCCGCTTATAGGCAATGTGTGTTCACAATCTAAAAGGAGGAATAACACAAACAAAGCAATGGCAGAAGCTAGCAAGCTTCCATAATGGAAAGTGGGCAGAAACCGTGGGCAGAAGATCTAAATAGCAGATTAGCTCTCTCTTCGGGCCCTGTAGATGTTATAAAAATCAAATGGAGTTGCACATAGAGGGTTTAAAGAATAAAAAATGTCACTTAGCCCCAGCTGCTGTGGCTGAGTGGTTGAGCGGTGACCGACCCAGGAACCAGGAGATCACAGGTTTGATTCCTGGTCAGAGCATGTGCTGGGGTTGGTGGGTTCGATGCCCAGTAGAGCAGTGGTTCTCAACCTGTGGGTCGCGACCCCTTTGGGGGTCGAAGGACACTTTCACAGGGGTCGCCTAAGACCATCGGAAAACACAGGTATATACATTATAATTCATAAAAATAGCAAAATTGCAGTTATGAAGTATGGTTGGGGGTCACCACCATATGAGGAACTGTATTAAAGGGTGGCGGCATTAGAAAGGTTGAGAACCACTGCAGTAGGGGCACGCAGGAGGCAGCTGATCGATGATGCTTTTCTCTCATTAATGCTTCTATGATGTTCTTTTTCAGGTAGGAAGTCCATGTATACTTATTTTTTCCTTATTTAAGTTCCTCACAATTTACCCAAATCTGTTATGTATAGACCAAACATGATTGAATGCAATCTAAAGAAAAAAAGATTTAACAATAATCCTTCAGTCATTTCAAGTTTTAAAACCCGAGAGTCAGTTGTGGTAGATGGCTAGCACACCCTTTTTAATTTCCATGAAATAACAGATGACAGGGGAGAGGAATTCAAGAACTTTCTGGCAGGATGTTTGGATTCTGAACGAGTTAGAGTGGGCGGGTATGTCTCCTGAGACACTTGAGTGTGCGTTTGGCCATTGTGTGTCTTCTGGGCTTAGGAATAGTCTTATTGTTCAAAGACTGAATGGTCAAGAGATACATTCAACGACTCTGTGGTCCTCTAGCATATGGTCCTTTAGAGACATTCTATTTTCAAGTGGATGGGTACCTCCTACTTGGATAAAACATGCAGTAGAGGCAGCACAGAAATCTAACAGAGTAAATTACTAACCCTGGCCTTTGACCTTTTCACCTTCTTCAAGGAATGTTAGTGTCCCCAGGGACTAAAGAAGAGTAGATGCAAAGCATATCCATACTCTGCATTACTATGTTAAAGAACCTATGTGATGCCTTCATCAGCAAAAAAATTTAAGAAATGTATGTATCACAGCAAATATACACTGAGTGGCCAGATTATTATGATCTCTGAACGCATAATAATCTGGCCAACCAGTGTGTGTGTGTGTGTCTGTGTGTGTGTGTGTGTGTGTGTGTGTGTGTGTGTATGAGCTAGTGTGACTGTCTGAACCACCTATGGAATTTGGCCTGTGTCTTTAACTAAATAGCTTCCAACAAATATTCCCCTTGCTCACATTGTCATTCACTCCTCTACTTAAAAAGAACCAAATACTTTAAAAGCTAAATCTTACATATCCAGATTATTTCATCTTTCAGGAGGAAGTTAGCCTGTGCCTATTAACAGAAGACAATTTAAGAAACTGTATACACACATACACACACACACATACATATATTCATGCCTGGTGCATGAATATGTGCATGGATGGGGTCCGGCCAGCCTGGCCAGGGGGAGGGGATATGGGCGGTTGGCCAGCCTGCCTAATGTTGGAATTCTTAGTCAAGGGGACAATTTGCATATTAGCCTTTTATCATATAGGATATACACTGAGTGGCCAGATTATTATGCATTCAGAGATCATCATAATCTGGCCACTCAGTGTATATGTAACTAAATGTATAAATACGTGTATTATAGGCACAAAGATATACACAAAAAGCAATTTCTAAACGAGATCCTAAAATGACTGACCATCGTCTTAAAGTGATAATATCTGTATTGCTGATATTACTCTTGGTGGGGCCTCAGCAGTATCTTGGCCAAGGAAGCCAATGACCCAGACGCCCGTCCCCAGGGATGCTCCAGATCCAGCCAGCTGCATTTCACTACACACACAGGAGCAGCGGTTCTCAACCTGTGGGTCGCGACCCCTTTGGGGGTCAAACAACCCTTTCACAGGGGCCGCCTAAGACATCCTGCATATCGGATATTTACATTATGATTCATAACAGTAGCAAAATCATAATTATGAAGTAGCAATGAAAATAATTGTATGGTTGGGGGTCACCACCACATGAGGAGCTGTGTTAAAGGGTCGCGGCATTAGGAAGGTTGAGAAACACTGCACAGGAGGGAACTTCAGAATCTGAAGGCAGCCACGGGCTCCTTGCCGAAGGTCAGGTTCACAAGTATTTTCACACTGAACTCTTTAGACCAGCGGTTCTCAACCTGTGGGTCGCGACCCCTTTGGGGTCAAACAAAACTTTCACAGGGGTCGCCTAAGACCATCGGAAAACACAGGTATTTACATTATAATTCATAACAATAGCAAAATTACAGTTATGAAGTATGGTTGGGGGTCACCACCACATGAGGAACTGTAGTAAAGGGTCGCGGCATTAGAAAGTTTGAGAACCACTGCTTTAGACTCATCAAACCCATCCAATAGTCTCCCTCCCCAAACCCTCCCCCGAGGCGATGTACATTAATATACAGCTTCCCCTCTAGGGGAGGGGAACGTATTTTCATTTTGTGATTTAGGGTAACTTAATGAAGCTACCTTATTTTTTTTTACATTTGGAAAAGTTTTAGAGGTCTTTGAAAATCTGCTAACAAACAGATCGAAGACTAATTTGTGTTTTTTCTGTGTTTTTTTAAGGAGAGGAAATTTCAGCTCCTTAGAAAACATCTCACTCATTCTATGGGGTGAAAGCAGGAGAACTTTCTTTGTGTCTCTTCCAATAGAAGATGTTTACAATAGCAATATATCAATGCACCAACGCAAGTAAATGGAAATGGAGTGCCGAGACCGGTTTGGCTCAGTGGATAGAGCGTCGGCCTGCGGACTGAAGGGTCCCAGGTTCGATTCCGGTCGGGGGTATGTACCTTGGTTGCAGGCACATCTCTAGTGTGGGGCGTGCAGGAGGCGGTTGATCGATGTCTCTCTCTCATCGATGTTTCTGACTTTCTAGCCCTCTCCCTTCCTCTCTGTAAAAAATCAATAAAATATAAAAAAAAAGAAAAAAGAAAATGGAGTAAAAAATAATAATCAGGATGAAATGAGCTGTGAGCAGGGTGTATACCGTGGCACCCATGACCACGGCTCTGTGTGTTCCAGGCCAGTGCCTGTGCTGGATCTGCCACGGGAGTCTCACAGCACACACACATCACGCTTCCCCCGTCTACCCCACCCTCCACGCGGCAGCCAGCTGCAAGGCAGAGCGTCCCACCCAGGCGGGATGCAGGTGAGACATCAATACAGCGAGAGCCCCGTTGCAAAAGCACATGTGGAGTTGGGAGAGTCTGGGACCGTTTTTATTGCAGGAACACATGTGTGCGCGGAGCAGATGGAAGCAATTACGGCAGGAAAACCCTGCCCTGTGCTGCAAACCGAATTCCAATCGCGTGAGCTCAAGCTAATGACTCTCCTTGTGGACACGTAAAATCGGACCACAGTGAATCTGGAGGCGCGACCTCGCTTGCAGGAGGCGGTGATGGGCACGGCTGAAAACGCATCAGGACCTGGTGTTCGCTCCGCCTCGTGTTTCCTGGGAAAGGGATGTGACCTCCAGCTCCCTCCCCTCGAAGTAATGTGCTCTCCTGTCATTGCTGTCTGTTCCAAACCTCACCTCACGCCGGCGTGTTGTCGTCTGACTTACAGAAAGTAGCGTTAGAATTGCTGAGTGAACAGCGTCATTGTTCCAGACAAGAGGAACCGGCTGTGTGTGGCTGCTTCCGGGCCTGTGGTCGTTTCTAAAATGCTTCTTCTTCTCTTAGAAGGAGACAGGCAGGTCCCTGACATCTCCCTTCATCGATGGTCTCGGGGGGGTTAGGATGCAGAACGATAAAGCGGAACGACGCTGAGTGCACATCGGTGACCTAGGCAGCAGTCAGGGGGGTGGGAAATAAGTTCAGCCCCAGGGACTCTCTTATCGGTGGGTTTATCCCTATAGGACTGGGCACCATAGTCATTTCTCTCCCTCTTCCGTGTTGTCAGATGATTACCTCTCCTTACTGGTAACGCACACACACAAAAAAAAATCTGACTGGTCAGGATGATGGATGCCTAGGTTTATGTTTGTTTTACAGTGGTACCTCGAGATACGAGTGCCCTAACATACGAGATTTTTGAGATATGAGCCGTCGAGCGAGCGATTTTTGCTTTGAAATACAAGCAACAGTTATCGGCCGGCTGCACACGACCCACCGGTTTTTACCGAGACTCGAGCGTCTCATAGATTCCCACGCCTCAAGGTTACGGAACGAATTAAACGCGTATCTTGAGGTACCACTGTACAGGGATATAGAATCAGGAATCCCGGGAGTTCAACTCCCTGACGATGGTGGAAACACTGGCTGAAGGATTTACTGAAAAAGAAGGAGTTGAAAGGCCTGACCATTCGGGGCTGAGAAGGAATGAAGCAGAGTGCCCGGTTTCTCGAACTGTCTTCTGTCAATGGTCACGGGCTGACTTCCCCCCGAAAGATGAAGTGATCTGGATAAGTAGTAAGGCTTAGCTTTTCTAGCATCTTGTTGTTTTTAAGAAGAGGAGAGGATGACAGTGTGAGCAAGGAGAATAGCTGCTGGAAGCTGTTTAAAGACACAGGCCAAATTCCATAGGCGGTTCAGACAGGCACGCGGGCTCACTGCATGTGCATAGCTGGGAGGAAGCACACGCGTGGCAGAGCGGAGAGAACGCAGGCCACAAGTGAGAAAGTGCGGTTTACATCCCTGACTCTCCCCGCAGCAGGCCTGTTCCTGTGAACAAGCAGCTTTACTTCTTCAGCTCTTCGTGGCCACGGGCAAAATGGGAAGAAAAATACCGTATTTTCCAGTATATAAGACGACCCCCAACTTTTCCAGTTAAAATATAGAGTTTGGGATATACCTACCCTATAAGACGTGATGATAAGTTGTGATATATCCATACAAGGAACATTACACGAAAAAAAAGATGACCCCTGACTTTTGAGAAGTTTTTCCTGGGTGAAAAGTTGTCTTATAAGCCAGAAAATATGGGTACCTGTGTTTTTTCTTTTCTTCTTTCCTTTCCTTTCCTTTCCTTCCTTCCTTCCTTCCTTCCTTCCTTCCTTCCTTCCTTCCTTCCTTCCCTCCTTCCTTCCTTCCCTCCCTCCCTCCTTCCTTCCTTCCTTCCTTCCCTGTCCTTCCTTCCTTCCCTTCCTTCCTTCCTTCCTTCCTTCCTTCCTTCCTTCCTTCCTTCCTTCCTTCCTTTTTCTTCCTTCCTCCCTCCCTTTTTTCCTCACCAGAGGATATTTTTCCATTGATTTTGAAAGAGAGCAGAAGAGAGAGGGAAAGACAGAGAGAAACATCGATGTGAGAGAAACACATCGACTGGCTGCCTCCTGCACGAGCTCCGAACAGGGACCAGGCCGGGGAGGAGCCTGCACCCCAGATATGTGCCCTGGGCTGGAATCGAACCTGGGACTCTTTGGTCCGAAAGTCAGCGACCCTCTATCCACTGAGCCAGACCAGCTAGGGCGCCTCCTGAGTTTGTCACCTCCGCCCTACAGCTGTGGAGCAGAAGGGAGTCTGCTTTGTTTCTGGTTCACCCACAGTCCCGGCTGCAGGAAGGATGCTCCCAGGAGCATCCTGCATCCCGGGCGCATGACGCGGCCCCGGCCTGCCCGCGCGGGCTGTGCGGCCAGGCCCTCGGCAGATGTTCCCGGCCGAAGCCGTGGTCCTCGGGGCAGCTGTGCACACAGAAGGCAGTTTACGTTTCCACCGCTTCCTCCGAGGGGCCCTGGCGGAGGCTAACCTCCCATTTCCCCGGCCCCGAGCCCTTTGAAAATTTCACAGTCCATTTTGACAAAATTGAATTGAGAGGCCTTGGGAGAATCGCCCGTGCAGGTGCTAAAAGACAGCCTAGTCTAATGCGGCTGATATATATTTTTAGGGCTGCACTGGAGCTGGGGGAGGAAAATAAAATCAAGGCTTTTTTTAATCTCCCCGCGAGAAAACTTAACTGCTGGGAGTTAGAGCCATTTCTTTTCTCAGAGTGAAAAATAAAATGTCTAGTTTCTTTCCTGACTGGCCCAGGCTGGCTGGGGAGAGGAGAGGTTATTTCGAGGACAGGGACGCTTGTACACCTGTACTCCCCCCGGAAAATAAACACGCCTCTTCACAAACCTGACAGCCCACAAGCTGGCAGGCACTCGGTGGCGGCTCCTGGGGAAAAGGCCTGATCTGAGTGATTTCCCTCTCCACCCGGCTTCCCCGCTCCCTCTCGCCGGAGTGATGGGAGGCTCAGCGTTGCTGCCGGCGCCACGCTTGGCTGCTTTGTTTCTGGGACATGATTTTAAGCTCGAGCAGCGGCATCAGAAGCACCGCCAGTGAGGCGCAATCTTTGCAAACATACGCCGTGACCCCCGAAGCCCCTGAAAATCCCGAGGTCCTGACACCAAATACCGTGGTACCTCGAGATACGAGTGCCCTAACATACGAGATTTTTGAGATACGAGCCGTCGAGCGAGCGATTTTTGCTTTGAAATACGAGCAACATCTGAGATAGGAGTCATCATGCGGATCGGCCGGCTGCACACGACCCACCAGTTTACTGCGACTCGAGCGTCTCATAGTTTCCCACGCCTCAAGGTTACGGAACGAATTAAACTCGTAACTCGAGGTACCACTGTATACCTCCTCTCAGTCTAAAGAAAATGATCTTATATAAAAGGAAGAGAGGAACATGAGTAGAATTTCGCCCATAGTACAAGTCAAAATTTTATGTGGGTTGTGGTTGTGTGTGGCTGTGTGTGTGTGTGTGTGTGTGTGTGTGCGCGTGTTTTGTTATTGTTGTTGTTATTTTTTGTTAATTCTCACCTGAGGATATTTTCCCATTGATTTTTAGAGAGAATGGAAAAGAGGGAGAGAGACAGAGAGAATAACATTGTGTGTGTGTGTGTGTGTTTGTGTCTTGTTATTGTTGTTTTGTTGTTGTTGTTAATTCTCACCTGAGGATATTTTCCCATTGATTTTTTGAGAGAATGGAAGAGAGGGAGACAGACAGAGAGAGCAACATTGATTGGTTGCCTCCTGCATGCACCCTGACCAGGGCTGGGGATCAAGCCTGAAATCAAGGTATGTGCCCTCGACCGGAATCAAACCCTGGACCCTTCGGTCATCTTATAGGGCGAGTATATCCCAAACTCTATATGTTAACTGGAAAAGTTGGGGGTCGTCTTATATGCCCAGTCATCTTATACGCTGAAAAATTCGGTCGTTTTGTGAAGTAAAAAAAGAATAGGTCCTTTGTTATTTTCCTTCCATGGTCAGGTTTGGTTAACGACGCCGACAACCTCTCTCACCCTCGGTGGCTTTGCACAAAGCAAGTCGATTCCTTGCTCCTGTCACCTTTCAACAGGACACTCTCCTCAGGCTCCTCCTTCTGAAAGCTGGGGAGACCCCACTCACCTTCCTGCAGGCAGGGGCAGAGTCTAGAGGGCTAAGCAAGGGATTTCATTGGCCACATGCTCCTGCCACATCGCTAGAGCCAGAATGCAATCCCACAGCCGCTCGTAACCATAACAGAGGCCTCAACAAGTGGCCTAGCTGTGTGCCCCAAGGAGAAAGCAAGCAGCTGAGGATAACCAGGCAGACTCTGTGAGGAGGGAAAATAACAAAGGACCTGTTCTTTCTTTACTTCACAAAATTACCGTATTTTCCGGTGTATAAGACGACTGGGCGTATAAGACGACCCCCAACTTTTCAGGCTAAAACATAGAGTTTGGGATATACCCGCCCTATAAGACGACACCTGGCGTATAAGACGACCCCCGACTTTTGAGAAGATTTTCCTGGTTTAAAAAGTCATCTTATACACCAGAAAATACAGTACTTAAAAACTTTTGCAGACATGTTTGAAAGCGATCCATGCCACCTTTATAAGACGGAGTAGGAGGAAGGCCACATGGCCTTTTTTTTTTTTGGTTTGACCATAGTCCTTTCAAAGGGGAGGGGCAGGCTAATGAGAGGCAGCTTCTCTGGTTCAGTTCTCCCTCCCATTAAGGTTGTGTGTTAACATCACTGTTGACGTTACTTGAAGGAAAAATAAGACAGAAACTCCCTTCAACTCTTTTTTTTTTTTAAGAAATGAGGAAGGAGAGATTATTTCTTTAAGAGGAAGACTCAGAGAAGACGAAGCCTAAACAAGCACACAAGCGAACAACAGCAAAACCACGTGGCACGGCACAGGCACACGGGCCGTGTTTGTGGGGTCCAGCGGAGGAGAGATCGCACCCTCTGCTTTTATTCCTTTGCATGTTATGTTTTTTTTAAAATATATTTTATTGATTTTTTTACAAAGAGGAAGGGAGAGAGAGAGAAAGTCAGAAACATCGATGAGAGAGAGACATCGATCAGCCGCCTCCTGCACGCCCCACAGTGGAGATGTGCCCGCAACCAGGATACATGCCCTTGACTGGAATCGAACCTGGGACCTTTCAGTCCGCAGGCCGACCCTCTATCCACTGAGCCAAACCGGTCTTGGCTGCATGTTATGTTTTAATGTTACCAAGCGATTCTGTGAGCACAAAAATATAGCAAGCTGCACTTTTTGTAAGTGGGGAATCTCGTTATATTCGAGGTGAGTCGGGACCGGAAGGAGAGGAGGGGTGTCTATTTTTAGGCCCGGGGCACAGCTGAGGAGCCTGAGACGCCTGCCAGGGAGCCACACAGCTGGGAGCACCGTGCACGACTGTCAACCACCTGCATTCAGAACAGAGCAGAGCACGTGGTGCTTTTCTTGTCCCGTTTCTGGTCCTCTCCCCTGCAAGTTACAAGAAGCAGAACCAAATATGACAGTGTTCTCCCCAAGTGTTAAGTGCCCTTTATAGGATTCTGATAGATAAAATATTCCAGGCCAGACCAGCGCTCATCTACGGAAAGAAACTCCAGCCACTGCGCCGGATTTCCCTCTCACGGCCTTAAATGCATGTTCTGAGCAGCAAGAATATCGTAGTCTTGCTTCTAATCCTATTTATTCAGCGGAGACGGTTTCTTGGTCATTAGAAACCAGGTCCAATCTAAATACTCTTGAAGCAGATGACAAGGACGGCTGCCAGGTACAGTAAACACCCGCTTAAAGTGGTATAGCCTAGCGCTGTTTTCGAAGACCATTTAGGACGGTAACCCGGCAACCGGCTTGATGGGGTCCAAATAAATTACAGGGCCGTAATTTGTACTCAGAATTTCCGAGTAAGTCTCTGAAAAACAAAAGACACTTCCAAGTAAATATTTAAATGGGCACGTACTTGGGGAAATCTTCAGCTAGGACTTATTCTAGAAAAAAAAAATGCTTGTCAGAATTTCTCTAAGTAATTCAAAATGAGACAAAGATATGATTAATCTAATTTAATATATATATATATATATATATATATATATATATATATATATATATATATATATATATATATATATTATTGATTTTTCACAGAGAGGAAGGGAGAGGGATAGAAAGTCAGAAACATCGATGAGAGAGAGACATCGATCAGCCACCTCCTACACACCCCACACTGGAGATGTGCCCGCAAGCAAGGTACATGCCCTTGACCAGAATCGAACCTGGGACCTTTCAGTTGGCAGGCCGACGCTCTGTCCATGAGCCAAACTAATTTTGGTCTCGGCTAATTTTATATATTAAAAGGTTCCCAAATCTTGAAAAAATGAAATAAAAGTAAGTAAATGGAATGACACAGATAGATTAAGGAACAAACTACTATTGCATTAGTTGGGAGAGGCCAAGTTTTATTCCCCCTCAGACAGATGCCCGATGGGAATTCATCCCCTAATAGGCAATGAGCGCCCAAATGTAGCTGATGCTGAGGTGGCCCTAAGGCTATGAACGATGCACAAACAGACAGAGGCCTTGCTCCAAACCAGAGCCCAGGTAGTGACCAAGGGTGACATCTTACCGTTCAAGCAGGTCTAGCGTAGCCTGGGCAGGTGGCTCAGGTGATTGGAGCGTTATCTCCTAACCCAAAAGGTTGTGGGTTCAGGTCCCCATCAGGGTACATGTCTACGTTGTGGGTGTGACCCCCAGTTGGGGTGCGAATAAGAAGTAACATCCTGTCTCTGTCCCTCTCTCCCTTCCTCATTCTAAAAATCAATAAACATAGCCTCAGGTGAGGATGTAAAAAAAAAATATCTGGCATATTCTGGATCGGTTTGGCTCAGTGGATAGAGCATTGGTCTGTGGACTGAAAGGTCCCAGGTTCAATTCTGGTTTGAGGGCATGTACCTTAGTTGCGGGCAAATCCCCAGTAAGAGGTGTGCAGGAGGCAGCTGATCGACGTTTCTCTCTCATCAATGGTTCTAACTCTCTATCCCTCTCTCTTCCTCTCTGTAAAAAAAAAAATCAATAAAATATATTTTTAAAAAATATGTTTATTGTACAACTGAGGGATTGTGGACTCATACTCATTCCACCTTCTCCTCCCATAGTTTCTCCATTGTTCCAAGACTCAAGGAAGAAAATAAAAATGACGGTACTTTGGATATCATACAATTTTAAAGTCACCGAGAGAGAAAAAGTAAGTTGTAATACTAATAAAGATATTGCTATATTAAATTTTCCTCTTACTAATAGTTGGAATTAACTTTCAATGTTATCCTATATGCATGCAAAAATGCCTGAAATGAAACAGCTTCAATAAAGGATTGACGTTTGAAGAACTAATTTCTTTTATTTGCTATGATAGATTGATAAGTATACAATTTCTAGTCAGAGAGTAAAGATGTAATCTATACATGTCTGTTGCCCAACATATATCAGTGGCAATATATAATGCCCCGACAGATATTTCCCCCGCAAAGAACTGCAATGATGCGTTGATATGTAAATATGCTGCTTTACATGCCTTGATGATGAAGGAAAAATAAGATTGTCCAGCCAGTGAACAATATACTTCTCAAGGCAACTGCAGTCTCTGGAGTCAGAAGTCTGCCAAGTTCTCTCTCTCCCGATTCTCTACTCACAGTCATTTAATGAACGCCATAAAAGCTAATATCCCAATGTAGTGGTCCCCCGCATTGTGATTCCCGGAAAAAAAAAAACAGGCCGTACAGTCCAATAAACACGCATAAAAGCTGTAGGGCAAAGGCATAGTCTGCGTACGATTTTAATAAAAGCGTGTTTTACTTTGTGAAGGAAACATACACCTGCCAATAACCTACAAACGTAACATAGCAACCCGTGTGAGGAACCCTCTCTCTCGGATAGCAGAATCAGGCTATTTCACATCTCCCCATGTGCTCCCAGCCGTTCACTCAGGGCCAGGTTGCTGTCCAGAGCAGAGACAGAGCACACATCACAGCATGATGCTGAGACTTTCAGCAGGCATGACGAAGGCATGAAGGCCGAAGCTGTTTGGAGCCAGAATGGCATGATGCAACTGGTGCAAAGAAAATGAATGCTGCTTTCTAGTCCGGGTGAGGCATTTTGTTAGCTGAGTGGGAAGGGGCCGGGGAGGTACCAGTCCCTTGTGGCACACAGTTAGGAGTTGTGTGCCAGTCTGAGACTGCCAAGGAGTGAATAATAACCTCCAGAAGAACTCTCGGGCTGGTCCACCGTTTCCAGTCCCCTCCCCACGTGAAGATTCGGATCTGCGTGGGGAGGTGCATTGAGGATTCCCACAAAAATGGGTCCATTTAATCAACCACCATTCACTAGCACAGTGGTTCTCAACCTGTGGGTCGTGACCCCTTTGGGGGTCGAACCACCCTTTCACAGGGGTCGCCTAAGACCATCAGAAAACACCTATTTCCCATGGTCTTAGGAACCAACACACCGCTCCTCGCTGTAGCAGTGTAGCCATGTAGTTTACTGTTGTCATATGAAGACTGTTACCCATGCTACACCACAATTCAAGACAAAATTTCATTTATTTGTCATTAGAAATAAATATTTCACAATATATAATTACATATTGTTTTTGTGGTTAATCCCTATGCTTTAATTATGTTTAATTTGTAACAATGAAAATACATCCTGCCTATCAGATATTTACATTACACTTCATAACAGTAGCAAAATGACAGTTATGAAGTAGCAACGAAAATAATTTTATGGTTGGGGGTCACCACCACATGAGGAGCTGTCTTAAAGGGTCATGGCCTTAGGAAGGTTGAGACCACTGCACTAGCAGAATGCAGTTAGAATCTGAAGAGATTTCTGCATCCAGAGAATCCTTCTGGAAAAACAGAGCCATGGCTGAGGTGGGCTTTGAAGAGTAACGGTGTGTGCGCGTGCGTGTGCCAAAGTTATTCATACATCACAAGTACTGTACAATGAGAATTTATGGACCAGTGAAGTGATATTAACGAAAAGAAAATCAGGAAACTACGTCATTAATAATTCTGTTTTAAGGCATATATTTACTTGTCTGCTCATATAGAGATGCCTGCCAATTCCATTACTTTTCTTGTTTCAATGCCACTGCCTTTTTTTTTTTTTTTTTAATTCAACAACAGCCTTCACACACGTCTTTTCCTCTTTCTGGCTCTCCATAACCACATAGCTGCTGCTACCACTATGCCATGCCTGCCTTCCCCTGTGTTTTCATTGCAGCTGGCACTTCTATAACACTGGCACTTCTATAATACCGAGTCCACTGTAATTCTATAAATATTTATACGGTGAATTAATATATATTTGTTCCCCAGGACTAAAAGCCCACAATGGTAGAGCCGAATTCCTTTGAATTGAGGAGGTGATTATAAAATGACTAGCATGATTCTGGTGTATAGTAGGTGCTCAGTAAATAGGCATTGAGTAAATAAATGAGTTGACTTAAACGTCAATCAAGTTTGTGCTAACCACTGTGAGGGATTCACAGGTTCATTAGATAGGATTTCTAAGAAGCGGTAAGTCGTGTTCACAAAGAACCATACAGCAGAGCAGAGTGTCATCAATATGACTGTAGAAATATAAGAACGAAGGAGGAATTATTTGCGGGGAGGGTCATTAATTCTGGTCACTGATGAAGACGGAATGATTTCATGATGTAAACACTCATTAGCTTGTGTGGAGATCTGCAGACAGTGTGTAATCCACTAACTTCCTGATGGCTGGTGCAGAATACATTGTGTTTTACTCTCAGCGTATGTACTGGAGAATAGAATGCCACTCTGAACATTTACTTTATAATCTGAGAGAAGGCATTAGATAAACAACCGTACATCATGGAATAGAAGTACTAACTAAGAAAGCATGATTTCTCCATCACTGTAATTTTGTTCTTCAGATCCCATTCAAGGGTGAGCATTAATTAATGCATCATATTAAGCTCCTTTAAAGTTGTTTGTGATTGTCCTTACATTTCAACACAAATAATTAGAACATTTCTTATTTTAAAATGTAAGTGAAAGATTTAACAGACAGTAGTCAATGAATATAAACTAGTAAACACACACATACTGCTAGTAGAAAAGAACACTGATATTTCAGTTCTAAGAAAATCAACCTTAATACATTCATACTCTCTAAGAAATCTCATTTCAATGTAGTATTTATATTCCAAAATGTTTATAAAGGAGATGTTCATTGAAGTTTTTTTTAAAATCTATAATAGTAAAAACCTAGAAACCACCACAATCTAAAAGTAGAGAATGGGAAACAGTGAGCAGGAAGGAGCCAAGATGGCGGCATAGGTAAACACCTACACGGCTGCCTCGCACAACAATTTCGGAACTACAACTGAAGGACAGAACAGACATCATCCAGAACCACAGGAAAGCTGGCTGAGTGGGGGTTCTGCAGCTGGAGGGAAAGAGAGGGGTTCACAGACACCCAGAGGAACTGCAAAAAGCTGAGGTACGGAGA
>PVJN01035625.1:0-21991 GCA_004026805.1 Lasiurus borealis | reverse complement strand
TTGTCACAAATGGATGCTGAGCTTGAGTGCCCCCTGAACTGTCCCAGGCCCTGTCCACACCCCGCCTCTTTGGCAAGCCCCTTCTAGTGCCGGCTGCCGCTTTCTGAGGCAGTGGGGGTGAGGTTTCACCCGAATTCTCACCCTGTCCTCTGACCCCACCACATCCTGGCACCCGTCTGCCAGGCCCTCTGGTGTTTGCACCCTCTCCTGGAGCCTCAGCACCCTAGGAAGCCCTTGCCCGAAGCCCCCTGCCCAGGAATGGGTGCAAACTCAAGCTCTAACGGACTGCAAGCCCCCCCCCCCCACTTCCTGCCCTCCTCTGCCACCGGCTCTTGTGTGGCCTGGGCAGGTCCTGTCCCCTCCGCCTCAGCTTTCTGCCCTGTGCGTTTGGAGTTGAGTCCCCCTCAGGCCCTGTGTGATCCCGAGTGTGCTGGCTGGGCAGTGAGACCTGCTTCTCTTAGCCTGTCTCCTTCGCCTGTGCTGACAAAAGTGCCTACTGTGTGCCAAGGTGCAGCAGGGACACTCTCAGATGGGCACAATACCAGCCCTGCCTGCAGCTCACTAAACCTCAGGAGGCTAGCTGCCCAGGACATGACGGGGAGGGAGTATGGGCTAGAGGTAGCGGTGGCTACTTTCACTAAAACCTGTGAATCCTGGGGAGGGCGGGGAGGGCCCTGGGAGGAGGAACAAGGAAGAGGGGGTGGAGGGGGGGGGCTGCAGGGCAGGAGGGGCCCTCAGGTGGAGCAGTAGTTCAGGAGTGGAAACGACTATGAAAAGGAGCGACTTCCCAGCTTTCCTGAGAATGGAGGTCAGAGCCGCTGGCCAGAGGTGGAAGACTCAGGGCTGGGGGCTGCCAGCCACAGGCTCCCTCCTTGCTCAGCAGGTCCCCACGCGAGCAGAGCAGCATGTAGACAGAGGGGCAGCCCTGCTTTCTTTTCCTCTTGTGCTGGGGAAGTCTGGCACCCGGGGGCGGGGGTGGGGGGAGCCCCGGGGCCCTTCAGCCTGCAGCTGGATCTGGGAAAGGAAGCGTGGCAGCCCTGCCAGGCAGGCTTTTTCCATTGTGCACGGCCGAATGAATGAAGAGGAAGTGCCGGAGTGGAGCGCGGGCCTGTCTGTGGCAGGCACTGCCCACACGCCCTCTGCGTCCGCCAGCACTTCTGCCGAGCGGGCCTTCCCATCGCCCCGTTGCTCGGGGCAGAACCGGGACCCAAACCCAGGTCCGGCTGCCCCCAGCCAGTGTCTAGCCCCAGTGCCAGGCAGAGGATCGGAAGGAGGTGCCCTCCTGTCCTCTCTGAGGTTACAATGGGCCAGGCCTCGCATGAACACATAGAATGGCCTTTAATGTTGAGGAAAGTTCAAGGGCAGATGAGCGGTTGCCTTGGGAGCGGGACATGCTTAGGGCTGATGGGTCTGTAGGAGTGTTGCAGCGGCTCACCTACCTCCCCAGGCAGGGCCCCGTCCTGCAGGCGAAGATGGGACAGAACTCCGTGCTCAGGGCGTTAACTCGAGGCCGGTGCAGGGGATCCACTCCCTGGAGATCAAGTTCAAGATCTCGCTCTCCCCGGGAGGCGCCAGGGCCCTTACTTTGTTGGTTGGTGGGGAGCTCCGTGCTGGGGCTGGGCTCTGGGGTGGCTGCAGTGAGTCCCACCAGCCCAGGTCCCCTGGTGGCAGGGCCTATGGATAAAGCTTGTCCCACCTCTGAGTGGTGCCAGGGTCAGGTGGAGCCCCGTTCTCTGCCCAGCCCCCACCGGCTGGCACTGCTGCACCTCGCCGTCTTGGATTTATGGCTCCAGCCAGTGCGGCAGGAGGGAGCTTTGTGTGTTGTTGGGGAGAGGACATTGGGCAGAGGAGCTGGGATCAGGGACACAGCCCAGGCCTGTGGGCTTGAGAGTCACCTTATGTCATGGGACTGAGGTCGGAGGGCTTTGCCCCAGATGGAAATGTTAGGAAATGCCAGTTAGATTCTTCTCCTGAGTTTCCCTGGCCTCCACCCAGAGCCTCTGCTCCATGGGGAGCCAGGGCAGAGCCAGCGTGTCCCAGTGCCCACTCTATGGGGCATTTCCAGGGGCCACACACTCTGCCCTCTGTATGTCACAACTCGGCCTGTGTTCTCACAGCATCTCTTTCAGGCAGGACCCTTTATTGCCCCAACTACAGGCATGTGTGTGTGTGTGGGGGGGAGGTAGAGGGGCGCTAGGCACAGAGAGATGGAGTGACTTGCCCACAGGCACACGGCTAAGAAGTGGCAGACAGGGCGGGAACTCGGGTACGACTTCAGCTGCAAGCTGGCCCTTTATGAAGCTTCCTGTCCATCACGCTGTTTCTCCTTGGCCCAGTGCCCTTTCACAGACGAGAACACCGGGGCTCCGAGAGGTGACTTGCTTTGATTGATGGCTGACACATCAGCCCTCTTTCTCGCCCCCTTTCTGCCCCCCAGGCAGGGGCCCTCCTGGGCCACCATCCCATACCTGCCTCACAGCCCCTCCTCACTGGCTGCAGTTCCTTCATTTGTGTGTGCGGGGGCTGCGCTGTGTGCTCTGACCAAGCTTCTCCTTTTTTGCCGCCACATCTCTCGGAGGTGGGAAGCAGGATAGCTCCATTTCACAGATGGGGAAAACTGAGGCTCAGAGAAGTGAGGAGAAGGGCCCAAGTCACACCGCCCGTGGAGACGGAGTCAGGCAGCAGCATGGCCAGCCCGGGGGAGAGGGTGACATGACAGGGGGCCGGTGGGAAGACGGACCTTATGGGGTGCTGGCAGGATGGGGAGAGAGACACCCCAAGGCTCCTGCCTCTCAGGGAATGCAAACGGGCCGCTCTGGTGGTGGATGCAGCTTGGCGCGGTCTCCTAGACGAGCAAAGTGGCGGGAGGGGTGGCGTGTAACTCAGTGTTTACCTCAGAGAAATGAAAACGTATGGCTGCACGAAGCCTGTATGTGGATGTTTATCGCAGCTTTGTTCACAGTCATTAAACTCTGGAATCAGCCCAGTGGTTCCTCGGTGAGTGACGATAATGACACGGGGACGTCCGTCCCGTGGCAGAAATGCTGCTGTGCCGGGCCTCTCGGCCTGCCTGGCAGCGGGAGGGGTGCCAAGCCGATGACAGCGCCTCTCCGGCCTCACCCGCAGGCGGTGGCAAGTGGCCGAGGTGTGGTGACAGCGCCTGGTCCCCGAGGAGCCGTGTGATCAAGCCCTGGCTCCTCCCCGGGGACCGGCCGCCTCCCACCCACGGGCCTGGGGCACTGAGCTGCCATCTGGGGCCCCCAGGTGTGTGTGGGGGGGGGCGGGGGGAAGCATAGCTTCTCCCTGTGGACAGACAAGAGACAGGGCTGGGGAGCTGAGGCCGGCCATCGGCACAGAGACCTGGGTCTGGGGCCCGGGTTGGGGGGTCCGGCAGGTCCAGCCCAGGTTCCCGGTTGAGCCTTGTCTGTGAACGGGGGGCAGGGGAAGGGGTGATGGAGGGGGTGATGTCCCTGCCTTCCCGGAGGGTGGCTGTGCGTGGGACCATGAGACGTTGGGATACGGGAGGCACCCACTGCTGGTCTCTGTCGAACCTCATTGAACTTGGTTGAACTTCACTGAACTTGGGTCTTCTCATCTGAGAAAGGGGGGTGAACAGCAGCACCCCTCCTGCAGGGCAGAGTGGCTATGATGAGAGGGGTCTCGGGCCACCCCAGGGCCAGCTTCCGGGAGCCTTTGCTTCACTGTGCTTTTCACTCCTGTCTCTTCCGCCTTAGGTGTTGCGCTGACAGAAGGCGAGAACGGACACTCAACTCCTCTCTGCGTTTCCCTTGTCCAGCACAGTGCCTGGCACACAGTAGGTGCTTAAGACCCGGCCCAAGGTGGAGCTAGGAGCTGGCCGGGAACTGGGGACTGGGGGGACTGTGGGAAGTCATGGGCAGACCCGGGGTAGGAGAGGGGCTGGTGGTGGGTCCTAATGGCAGGGAGGGGGGGAGACCGGGACTGTCCAAAGCCCTGCCCGTGCCCCTGGCCATCCTTCCTCTGGCTCGGCCGGGTCCTGTGCCAGCTCCTTCCTCTGCCTTCAGTCCTGGGGATTGGAGGCGGGAGGGCTTGCTGGGCGGCAGGAATTGTCGGGGCAGGGGTTCATGGGTCGGGCTGCCCTCTGAGGTCTGGAAGCTGGACGGGACCCGTGGCCTGAGCCCCGTGTCTCCCTGCAGCCCTTCCCCAGAGGCCAGGCTCCAGGACAAGATGGCAGCCAAGCAGCCCCCGCCTCTCATGAAGAAGCACAGCCAGACCGACCTCGTGAGCCGCCTGAAGACCCGCAAGATCCTGGGAGTGGGCGGCGAGGATGACGACGGGGAGGTGCACCGCTCTAAGGTGGGGTCTGCCTCTGGGGGCCTGTTGGGTGGGGGGGTGGGGGGGTGGGGAGGAGGATAAGGGCAGGTCTGGGCCACCACGTTGCAAAGAAGTTTAGCTGAGACCCGCAGAGCTGCAGGAGCCCTGAGACTTCGCTCGTTTTCCTGGAAACTTAATGGAGACGCCAGGGGAATAATAAAACTGCAAACTGGTAATGAGGTTTGCGTGCTTATGATATGCCTATTAGTGTGCCGCTGTCTTAGGAGCGTTATTTAATCTTGCTCGTCCTGGGAGATGCAGAGACAGCGGGCACAAACCCATTGTAGAGACGAGGACACTGAGGCTATAGAGAGGTTAGTGATTTGTCCAAGGGCCCACCAGGAAGTGACAGAGGAGCCAGGCTTCAAGCCCACATCTGGCAGACCCCCCCCCCCTCGCCTCGAGCTTTCATTCCCAGGGACTGTCTTTTCAGCTCCCCTTAATCCCTGGTGTTGGGGAGGCAGGGAGGGGGGGTTGCCTCAGAGCAACCTTTTCAACCTCAGTGGCCATTTGGCTAAGGATAGGTCCCCAGGTGGGCTCCTGAGCACGCTGGGGGTGGAGGGGGGCTGGGGTTTGAGTGGCCTGGGCATGCTGGGCACACCGCCTCCGCCGTGGTTGGCTCTGACCCCTTCCCTCTGTGTTCACAGATCAGCCAGGTCCTGGGCAATGAAATCAAGTTCGCTGTTCGGGAGCCTTTGGGACTGAGGTGAGCGTGGCGTGTGTGTGTGTGTGTGTGTGTGTGTGTGTGTGTGTGTGTTATAGGGAGGAGCTGTGTGAGACCCCGTCTCGTCAGCCTGGCCCCTCTGGTCTTGCCCTTGATTTTATCCCGGCTCACGCCCTCCCCCTCCCAGACCAGCCATCCGGGGCACCTTGGCCGGAGAGGGGGGCATCCGCTGGGGTCTGGGTGGCGGCGAGGGGCTTGGCTGTGACCTTCCTGTTGGTGCCTCCCCAGGGTCTGGCAGTTCGTTTCTGCTGTGCTCTTCTCTGGCATCGCCCTCATGGTGAGCCCCCGCCCCACCCGCCCGGACACCGGGGCCTCTGCTAGGGGCTCCTCCCTGCCCTGGGCCCCTGATGCCTCTCCTCGCCCCCTGGCCATCCTGACACCCCATCTGTCGAGAGGCTCGCTGGCTGCCTCCATGTCCTGGCCCTGGAGCATTCTGGATCTGTGGCCATGGTCCCAACTCCTTGCCTCTGGCAACCCCAGGGCCTCCTGTTCTGACATGAAGGAGTGTGGGGGGAAGGGGATAGGAGGGCTAGTTAAGGTCCTGGCCCCAGACTGCCCCAGGGACCCTGGCCTACTTCCAGTGACCCCCCCTTCCCCTCCCCTGAGCCTCCCAACTGCTGTCCCCAGGCCCTGGCCTTCCCTGACCAGCTCTATGACGCCGTCTTTGATGGAGCGCAGGTGACCAGCAAGACCCCCATCCGCCTCTATGGGGGTGCACTGCTCAGTGAGTATTGCTGGGGAGGGTCTGGGGGAGGTGATGGGAGGCTGGGTCCCAGCTGGGGTGGAGGGAAACATGGAGAGTCTTCCTCTGTGCTGAGGCTCCCCTTCCCAGATCCACACCCCCAGCTGATGCCTATCTCTGCTGGGTGTATGCTGCCATCCAATGGCCACTGATAGAAAATGCACCCCGTGGCCTGGGCTCTGCCTGCCATCTGCTGGACAAGCACTTACTGAGCGCTGGCTGGTAGTGCACCACCTGGGCATTGGGGGGTGGAGATGAAGGAGGCCAAGGCCCTGTCCTCCAGGGCCTCACAGCCTCGGGAAGCAGCAAAATAAACACTGTGTCAGAGGCTAAGTAGGTGGTTCTCCTGCCTACCCCTCCACCCCCACTTCTGGGAATTCCTTAGAGAGAGTCCTTCACAGACTCAGCTTTTCTGCCTCCCGAAGTCCATTTGAGAAGAAAATGGGACTGTAGGACCAGGTAGCCCAGTGGTTCTCAACCTTTCTAATGCTGCGACCATTTAATACAGTTCCTCGTGTTGTGGTGAATCGTAATGTAAATTTCTGTGTTTTCTGATGGTCTTAGGCGAACCTGCTAGTGGTTCTCAACCTGTGGGTCACTGCTGTAGAGCCTAAGACCGTCAGAAAACAGGTCACGATCCACAGGTTGAGAACCGCTGAGGTAGCCCATCAGCCCAGAATGAGAACCTGGCGGGGGCAGGGTACCTAGCGCCCAGGTCTCCCATTTTACCGATGGAAAGACCGAGTCCCGGGGAGGAGCTGTGACTTGCCCGGTGTCCCACAGTGAGATGAGTTTTCATTTGAGGGGATGCCTGAGGGCAGGAGACATGCACAGGATCCGGGCTCCTTTGCCATGGAGGAGCCAAAGGGACAAAGAACAGGCCTCTAGCCCTTGCCCCAAATGGGGTGGCGGGTCAGGCTGTCCTGCCCCCACACCCTCTTCTCCCTGCTCAGGCATCTCTCTGATCATGTGGAACGCCCTCTACACGGCCGAGAAGGTTATCATCCGCTGGACCCTGCTCACCGAAGCCTGCTATTTCGGGGTCCAGTTCCTGGGTGAGTCCTGAGGCGGGCGGTGAGGGGAGGCTGGCTGAGGGCAGCTTTGCCACCCCAGCTTTGCCCCTCCCCCCCAGCTCTTGCCAGTTAGACTTCTAGGAAGTGATGGGACCTGTATAAGGAGGAGCCCCCCCTGCAGCTGTGTGCACCTGTGTGCCTGCACACCTGTGCTCACACACTGACACCACCTACCGTCTCTTCCGAATACACACTCGGGCCTCTCCACAGCCTCCCGCACCCTGGTGCAGTGTGGGGGTCAGGGGAGGGTAGGAGGAGGGACCGCACACACAGGTTTTGCCCATAGGTCCCCCTCGGTTCCTGCCACGTGGGGGACATCAGAACAGATGTGTCGGTGGGGTCAGACAGCCGGCGGGACCCGCAGCTCAGGGAGCAGCCTGCCCCCCCGTGGTGGGGCGAGGGTGCCGCCCTCTGACCTCTGCTCCTTCCCGGCCTTCCTCCCGCAGTGGTCACTGCCACGCTGGCCGAGACGGGCCTCATGTCCCTGGGCATTCTGCTGCTCCTGGCCAGCCGCCTCCTCTTCGTCGCCATCAGCATTTACTACTATTACCAAGTCGGCCGGAAACCCAAGAAGGTCTAGCTGCCCACGGGGCCGGGGGGCCCTTCCTGGGGCGAGGAGGCCCCGGTCCCCAGTTCCCCTTTGGCTCGTGGAAGTGCAGGAAGCACCCTGCCTGCCCCGGGCGGACAGGAGTGGCCCCCTTCCTCCCTCCGGGCTCTCCCCGAATGCTGTGATCAGGGCTTTCAGGTTTGAGGAGGGGCAGGGCCTCCGCACCCCTGTCCTTTGCCCCACACCGTGACGCCTCTTCTTCTTGAGCCTCTTGGTCTCTGGATCCCCTGGACGGACACGGACTGAAGAGCCTGCCTTGTGGGGTACCAGGCTGAAGCGAGGCCCCGCCCCTTGCCTGGAGGCCCTCCTTTCTTGGGAGGGAGGCTGTGGGCTGCCTCCTGGTCCTCCCCCTCCACCTCCAGCCACTCTAGTGCCCAGGTCGCCGGAAAACCCCAGAACTTGACCTTGTGCCCCTACTCCTTGTGGGCCCTCCCACATGTGGGGGCCCCTGTCCACTCCTAAGCACAGGCACCTACCCCCCAGCCCAGCCGCAGGCTGACAGGCAGGCGTGGCTGTCTTGGGGCTGGCATTGCCCGCCTCCCAGGATGGCCACAAGTGGCAGAGCCCTGTCCCGGCCACCACCAGCTCTCCAGGCCTCGGGCCAGGCTGCTCTGCCTCCACCCCAGCTCCTGGAGGTCCCCAGGAGCCCCCTCGCCCAACTGGCCTGGGTCCCGAGGCTGCCAGAGGCCTCGCCCACGGGCTGGCCTAACGGGGGCACACAGGTCCACTCATTAGTGAGGGGGCGTGAAGAGGAGGAGAAAAGCCTTCGAATTTGGCGTGCTCTCCAGGGTCTGATGCTCACCTTGCTTAGCCCCTTCCCTTCCCTTGCCCCCTCCCCGGGGTGCTGCCCGCTGGACCTCCAGCCTGGGCTGCCCCAGGGCCTGGCAGGATAGGACTGGGTGCCCTTCAAGCTCAGCTGGGGGAAATAGAGAAATACTTCAGCGGGTCACCTCCTCTCCTGTCCCTCCACGTCCCCCAGCCCCCCACCCTGACCCTGCAGATGCCCCGGAGAAGGCGGACACCTGGCTCCCTCAGAGCTGAACACCCCTGCAGATGCCCCCACCCGCACCCCTGGCCTGTGTGTCCCCCAGTCCTCCCTCCTCCCTCCCACACTGTCCTCTCCTCCAGCCCTGGGTTCTCTGGAGATGTGTTTGAAGAGAAGTAGTCTAGGCCCAATCTCCAGTGTTTGGGGGCTACATGGGGGCTCCCTCAGTGCAGCCCGGCTCTGGCCACTGCCAGGGGGGCCTGTGTCCGGGGACCTGCCCACAGTGGGTCCCGCACCGCTGTCCCTGTGTCCAGCTGTCCCTGCAGCCACGTACCTGCAGCTGAGGAGAGAGGGCAGCGGGTCAGGGGCCTAACGCTCTGCTGCTGGTGACCACGACAGACCTACGGACGGGCCAGCTGTTCCCTGGCGTCCACCGCCTCCCGCTGACGTGCGTGCCTGTGTCCAGGGAGAGCCCTCGGCAGGCTGGCTGCCCACTACCCGCTTAGCAGGTGGTGTTGGTGACTGGTGGGCAGTGCCCCAGCCCCCGGCCATGTCCTCCATCTGGCCCCCGCCTTTGAAGGCCTGGCTAGTTCTCCGGCAGGTGGTGGTTTGTCCAAATAACCGTGGGGCCCGGCAGGTGGACCCCTCCCGAGGCAGGCGGGGAAGCGGAGGCGTGGGCTCTGGAGTTGGGCTCTGTGTTAGGCATCGGATAGGGCTGAGCTGACCAAGCTACTTCCCTCTCAACTGGGGTGCGGGGTGCAGGGCTCGGGCTGTGGGGAGGGCCCACCAGGCTCTGCACAGAGCGGTGTTGTGTACTGCTTCCTGTCTCTTGGTTAAACATCCCTGTGAGGCCTGGAGGGAGGGGCTCTGGCAGGCAGACCTGGCCTTGAGGGGGGGGGGGGGGGCAGCGCGGGGGCATAGGAAGGAGGCGGCCTTGGGGAGGAGACAGTGACAAAGGGGAGAGGGACCAGGGACTCACAGGTCTGGTGAGGATGGCCCAGCTCCCATCCTGAAGATTTGGGGAGACCCGGAATACCCCTTCCCAGTCCTCCCCCCCCAGGTCCCCTCTGCCCCACCCACCCCGCCCCGAATCAAGACCACCTTTCTTCACGGTCACTATTTATTCTTCGTTCCTTTTTCTTTTTGTAAGAAACGGTCACAAAAACCAGTGCAAAACCATCAGTGTGGGTGTTGTTTTATATTACAAAACTCTCGATATATCCTATAAAAGGGGGGCTCACAGGAATAAACGTGATAAATTAGCTCTGCTCTCTACTGTGGGGAACACGGACCGTTTCCAAAATAGACTTTCGACGGGGCCCACGAGGGAGGGGAGGAGAGAGGGGGCTTCTGCAGACACGGGGTGCTGGGGCCTCAGCTCGTGTGTGTGTGGGGTGTCCCATCAGGCCCCTCAGGCCTGGGTAGGAGAGGGCGGGGGAGGCTGAGGTCGGGCCCCAGCCCCTGAACTGTGTCCCTTCTCCCGGAGGCAGTAGTTTTGGAGGAGGGAGGGTGCTTGCCTCCCGGGTGAGGTCTTCCCTGGCCTGTGACCTGCAGAGGTACTCCTACCTGCTGCACCTCCACCCCCACCCCCACCCCTGCACCTGTTACATATGGGCCACACCTGGAGCCCAGGAGAGCCTCCTTATGTTGGGGCAGACAGCAGGGCCGGATTCAGGGTTCCTTGGCACCTTTCTGGAACATCCTTGGCGGGAGTCTCAGCTCCACCGGTGAGCCTGCCTCAGCCAAATGGTCCTCCATGACCGGCCTCTCAAACGCGTGTGGACACTTCTTCCCTTTAAGGCCCCGATCCTCCTGGGCTGCCCTGGGCTGGAGCCACACAGCTGCCCCATTTGACCTCCAGTCCTGCCTGGCCAGCCTGGAGTTTTTCTTTTCTTTCCCTTTCTCAACCTCAGCCCGGACATTCGCCTTTTCCAGGAAGCTGTCTGTATAAGCGTGTAGGTGGGTCTGGAGGAGCAGGCCCCAGGCCCTTCTCAGGCTGGGCTGGGGTACCAGCTGTGGGGCCCCTGGATCCTGGGATGCCCAGTTGCTAGGGAGCTTGTGACATCAGGGAATGGGCAGGGCAGGCTGGTCCAGTGAAAGACCTGGGTGGAGAGGACAGCTGGGAGGGGAGTGGGAGGGTGAGGAGGAAGGTCTAACCAGATCACCACAGCGGGCACACAGTTCTGGCTGCAGCTCAGAGGACGGGGGGCAGCGGGCAGGGCAGGGGAGCACTGGGCACAGCCGCAGCTCTCTCCCCCAGCACCTGGGAAGCAGGGGAGGCTGGAGGCCGGCACAGGGCCTGGGAGACAGAAAGGGCTTTCCCAGACCCCGAGGAAACAGTGGAGAGGAGGGGCAGGCAGGCACCACGCAGCCCTTCCCATCACCCCTCGGGGCCGCCCTCTCCCACCAAGCCCAGGCCATCGGGGCTGAGGCATCTTGCAATCCAGTTGCCGGCACTGGTCTGGACCCTGAGCTCTGTGTTCTGAGGGGCTGACTGGTGGGTGCGGTGTGCGTGTCCGTGGGTCTGTGGGCAAACCTCTTCCTGCCTGAGCCGGAGGGAGCACTCAGCAATGTGCTGTGGACAGAGAAGGGGCAGGAAATGATGTCACAGCAGACGTGATGAGGTGCCCTGGGATTCTTGAGCCTGGTGATAACGGGTCCCAGTGGGAGACAGTGTGCCCCCTTAACACCCAGGGAAGGAGAGCGAGCCCTGGGCTGAACCACAGGAGGATGGGAGTCTGACGTCAGCAGTCCAAAGGCAGGACGCTGTCCCGGGAGGTAGTGAGGTCCCCGTCCCTGGAGGTGTGCAAGAGGAGGGTGGCAATGGCGTGGCAGGGGTCTTGCAGAAGACAGCCAAGCTACAGTTCTGGGTGGGAGAGAAGACCCGGATGGTCTTGGGGGCTCCCTCCAGCGCTGGGAGCCAGGGGGTTCGTGGAGAACAGGGAAGTGAGGGGGCTTATGAGCAGAGACAGGCAGCGTGGAGAAGGGAGCCTGGTGTGTGTTCCGGGGGGCTTAGAAGGTGGGGAGCTGGGAAGGCAATCGTCGAGGGGGTAGGAGGGAGGTTGAGGGGCGGGGGAAGAGTCTAGAATCATCTTAGAGTGGAACTGGGGTGGCGGTTCCCGGCCAGCTGCCCTGTCTCTTCTGGGGAAACCGTGATGCAGGGGCTGGGAGGGACCAGGGCTCTGGAGACGGCCCGCTTCTTGGTCAGAAAGTCACGCCTGTGCTGTGTGACTGTGGGTGCTGCTCTGGGCCTCCCAGGCATTGGTCCAACCGCTGGGGAAAGCGAGGACCCAGCCAGCGGGCCGTCCTCAGCGCCAGTGTCCGCAGCCTGAGCAGGAGCAGGGACAGCGCCATCCCCCGGACCTGGGGCTGCGAGGAGGTGCCGAGCTCTCAAGGACGCGGTGACCCAGTGTCCTTGGGCCCCTGGGTTCGGGGGGCCTCTCCCCCGGATTTGCCTTTGCCTCCTTGTGGCCTCAGTCCTCACTTTCTTAGCACCAGGTCCCCAGGCGGTGAGGAGAGGGCCCGGGCCCGGGCCCAGGGCTGCGGGAGTCCGATGGGCCGCGGAGGGGACCGGCCTGGTGTTCCTTTGGTCTCTGGTGCAGCCTGCAGCCTGGGTGCCGAGCCCACGGCCCCGCCCCGGAATCCAGACGGGGTGCGCCAGTCCAGACGTCCATCATTTTGTCTTGTTCAAAAAAATAGCTATTTTCCCCTGCCCCTTCTCCTGGCCGCTCACGAGGGCCTCACCTCCTACCCCTGGGGACCCAGGGAGCAGGGGGGCGGGGGAGAGGGGGCCCTGGGTACTGAGCAGTGGTGGGCAGGGTGACTCCTCAGGCTGCAGGCCGAGCCCTCTACTGGATGCCCCGGAAGAGGCACATGGCGAAGATCATGGCGAAAAGCTGCAGGGAAAGGAGGAGTTGGCTAGTTAGGCTGGGCCCCCAGCCTCCCACGGGGCTGCCCACCCTGAGCGGAAGGGGCTAACCCATGGTGGGGGGGGGTGCGGGTCTGCCCCAAATCCCCTGTGTTCCTTGCTTCTGGGGCGGAGTCACAGAAGGGGCCTTCACTTACCTCAATGGCCAGCACCCCTATAGCCAGGGCTCCGGCCAGGTAGACGTAGGTTTCGAAGGCGTTGAGGATCACCGTGTAACAGCCCTGGGAGGGAAAGGACCAGAGGTGAATGCACAGCCCGAGGGATAGTCAGGGGTCAGGGGTCAGGACTGTGAAGTCGGGAAACTGGCATGTGGCCCAAAAGGCTGCCATCCCCAAAGGCTGCCCGCCCTCCCTCTGTGCTCCCCTCTACGCATATCCTGGCTGGTGGAAAGGGTCTGAGTGCAGAGTTGGGGGGTGGGCGGGTTACCTCCTGAATCTCTGGGTGTCTTTGCAAGACAATCCTTCCCCCCATTTACACACACACACACACACACACACACACACACACACTCACAGGGGACAGAAGCGTAAGTCCTTCCGGTGCACAGAGCTGACTTTGACAGGCCTCACCCCAGGGGGCCCTGACCAGCAGAGAGGACACCCTCCCTCTCCTCTGCTGTGGGCAGGGCGCCGGGGCCTTCACTGCTCATCTCCCCTCCATCTGGCTGGGCACCGAGACCCTTTGGGTCCCTGGACTGAACCGACTGGGCCGGCCAATAGAGGCCCCAGATACTGAGCAGCCGGAATACCCGCAGGGCCCCCATTCCCCGGGTAGAACTGGGTGTGGGTTTCCTTTGCTCTTCCAGCACCCCCAGCATGAACCGGCTGGCCCTGCCAAGTGCGGCCCTCCGGAGGCCCTCACCTGGAGCTAGACTCGCCTATTCACCAGGCCCAGCCCTACAGGCCTTTACGTGCAAAGGCCCTGGGACATACCACGCTCTCTCCCACCCCAGGGCCTTTGCACGTGCTGCTGCTGCTCTTGCTCTCTGGCTGCATTGCTTTTCCATCTCCAAGAGAATGAGGGGGTAGCACTTTGTTTCAAGGACAGTCACAGAGCACCCACACTCACAGCTCACCACAAAGAAGGTGGGAGCAGGGGGACAGTGGGGGTAAAGCAGGGAAACAGCGAGGCTGTGGGGAGAGAAGACCTAAGACCACCTGGACAAATGGAGAGTGTGGATGGTGTCCTTGTGGTGGCCACCACACTGGCCCAGAGTCCAGGTCCAGCAAGGTCGCCACTTATTGGGAGACCCTCTGATTTGTTTCTAGCAGAGCATACACTCCTGACTCCTGGGTGGCTGTCTTGACCCAGGGACGGCTGAGGAATGAGCTGGAGAAGCTGTCACAAGGGTTTGAATCCTATCAATGAGGGCGTCCAAGTTGTCATCCTGGGCTACCTTTTTGGAGATTTTCTGATCTCTCTTCACTGGAATTCTACGGCAAACAGGGTTGGCGGACTAACTCTGAACCCATAGGCAAGTGCCCTCTGCCTTGGCTCTCGGTGGCCACGTGACCAAGTCCTAAGCAGAGGCCGCCTGGCAGTTTCCGGGAAAGAAGTGGGGCCACCCTTTCCCCTTCCCCCTTCGGTGAGCATGGGTGGGTGTCCAGAGCCATTTTGCCATCATGAAGTGGTGAACATAAGAAAAGGCCACTGAGCCGAGACTGGTTTGGCTCAGTGGATAGGGCGTTGGCCTGTGGACTGAGGGGTCCCGGGTTTGATTCTGGTACAAGGGCATGTACCTTGGTTGCAGACACATCCCCAGTAGGGGGTGTGCAGGAGGCGGCTGGTTGATGTCTCTCTCTCATCGATGTTTCTAACTCTCTATGCCTCTCCCTTCCTCTCTGTATAAATTCAATAAAATACATTTTTTTAAAAAAAGAAAAAGCCACCACAATCAGAGATCAGGCCTTGGCTGACACGCCAGAACCACTGATACCACGAGAGAAGCTGCCGCCTCCTGGAATGTTTTCTGTGTGTGAAACGATGAGCTTAGCCCCGCCAGCTGGGATTGCACTGTCTGCAACAGAACAAGCTGCTTGCAATTGAGCAGGGGCTCTCAGGCCAAGTCAGAAATGCCCCCTGGGCCTCAGGGAAGGAGGCTTGGGAGGAAAAGACAAGCAGACGGTTCCCTGGCAGAGGCTTTTAAAAGGGAAGGGTGCTCAGGAGGGACGCGCGTGTCCCGGAAAGGAGTCCCGGGAGCCAGTCTCAGTCGCCCCCGCGGGCCAGAGGAAGAGTCGTCCTGAAGAACTGAAATAGCTGCTCGGGGCCCTCAGTGGAGCCTCCGACATCAAAGCCAGGCCCAGGGGAGGGATGGAGGCACCAACGGCGTTTGAATCAGAAACGGGAAGCTTGTCAGGATGGAGCCCTCACGGACCAGGGCCCACGAAAGGCCTCCCAGGACAACTCGCCAGTGGCCCCGGGATACAGGTGTGGCCACGTGCACCACACATTCCTCACTGAGACGTTGGCGTGTCTTTCTTACTAAATCCCGAGGGGTGGCGGCTTTCCCTGGGGTTGTCAGCAGCCCAGGCTCCGTCTCCCTTGGTACTCTGACATCCAGACATCGAGGTCAGAGATGTCTGTCTCCATAGCTGCATTTCAGACAGGAGGGGAGAGGGTGGGGGTGGGGAGCAGGCACAGTGCTTTCCCTTAAGGAAGTTACCCAGTCGCACAAATCACATCTGCTTACCTCCCTTTGGCTAGAAGTTGGTCACATGGCATAGCTGCAAGGGAGGCTGGGAAGGGCGGCCTTTACCTGGTGGTCACGGGGTCTTATAAAGCCCCTTTTTTCAAAGAGGAAGGGGCGAATGGAATGTGGGGGCAGCTAGCTGTCTCTGCCACTGTATAGGGGATCTGAGGTCTAGAGAGTGTGTCCTGGCCACGGTGACACAGGGGTTAACAGTCAGGCCAGCTGACAGCACAGCTTGGAACTGCCCCCATGTCCTGCAGTCGGTCCTCAGCCTGTCCCCTGGGTGGCCCACTCTCCCCAGTTCAGCAGTGACCTGATCCCAGGGCCCTTGTCTCTCTCTTGCTGTCTCTCTCCCGCAGTGCAGGAGGCAGGACTGTGTGTGTGTGTGGAGGGGGGGTAGGGGGTGTAGAGGGAGGCAGAGGAACTTGCTTCTGGGGCCTTGTGTACCCTCTGACATGACATGGGCAGGCGCAGGGGATGACGGTGCTGAGATGGTGCGACAAGGCTGAGGCTGGAGAGAGACCAGATGGCCAGTGTCAGGCCTCGGCTCAACTGTCCCATCCCGATCCCGTGGGACTCTCGGAGGCCTGCCTTGAGCCCCCTCCCTGGTCCCTTCTAGGCCATCACCTGGTTTTACTTCCTTCATAGAGATGGTTGCCACGTGAAATGATCACTTCTGGTGTATTTGCTTCTTGTTTATCGTCGGCACCCTCTACCTCAGCCACAGGAGCAGGGGCCTGTCTCCTGTCCCTGGGGGTCCCCTGCATCTGGAACTCTCCTATAAAGTCCTCATTAAAGGGATCATCCAGGAAGAGGCAGGGGTCCGCCCGCATGCTCTCCTCCCTCTCTCTCTGGTCTCACAAACACCCTGAGGTGTCGGGGGCTGGTCATTGGGGGAACCTGTGTCACAGGAAGCGAAAGGGATTCTTCTGAAAAGGAGAGGAAGTTCTGGGGTTTCAGGAAGTCTAGGAGCTTCCCTGATCTTGCTCCCTGGGAGCCAGGAGGTGCCCCCCCCACACATGGCAAATGTGAGCTTCCCCCAAAACAGAGTACAGTGGTACCTCGAGATACGAGTGCCCTAACATACGAGAGTTTTGAGATACGAGCCGTCGAGCGAGTGATTTTTGCTTTGAAATACGAGCAACATTTGAGATAGGAGTAATCGCGCGGATCGGCCGGCTGCACATGACCCGCCAGTTTACCGAGACTCGAGCGTCTCATAGTTTCCCACGCCTCAAGGTTACAGAACGAATTAAACTCGTATCTCGAGGTACCACTGTACCTGACCCAGGAGGGGCCCCCACTGTGTGAATCTAGTTCTGGCTCCCAGGACCTACATTACAAGAAGCTCAAGGGGTGTTCTGCCTGGAACCTGGGAAAACTCCTCCTCACCCTGGAACCCCAGCCAAAACGCCCACTCCTCTGGCCTGTGCCGTCCCCAAGCCACCGGCCACCTTCATCCCCTCCCCTCCCCTTTGGCTGGAGGTCAGGAGCCCGGATGGAGCTCCATCCGCCTCCATGCAGTCCCCTACACCCTCAACAGTCCATGGGACCCTCTGGGACGACCGCCACCCGCCCCACGCCAGCTCCGGCCCCCGCGTCCCCCTGCCTGGGGCGCAGGCCGGTACCTGCTTGTTCAGGAACATGTCCCTTCCCAGGAGGCAGTCCTCCCTGCTCAGCAGCACCCCGTCGCGAGTCTGGGGCTCCCTCCGGCAGCAGGCCTCGGGCACTTCGTCGCTGTCCAAAGTCAGGAGCCGGAAGATGGAGGCAAGCTTGAAGTCTTCGGGCCCGTTGACCCCACAGCAACCGAACTAGGAGGAGAGCGAAGGAGGGGCCTGGTGGGCGGGGCTGAGGGGGTTGGACAGCCGGACGCATGAGGGAACAGAGTGGAGACCCAGGTTCGGGACCCTGGGCCAGTCCCTCCCACTCTCTGAGCCCCCAGCGCCCTCACCTGTAAAGGGAGGGCGGTGCTAACCATCCCTGCCTCACCAGGCGCCTCATCAGCGCTCAATCAACAGTCGCTGTGTATTGATTGCTATCATTGATGGCAACGACAACTGTGTGGGGATGCCAGTCAGAGAGGGCAGACAGGGTGCGGACTGTGATGGCGGGAGCGGCTGCTGGGAATGCAATGCCCTGTGGATGCGGCTCGGAGGGGGGTCTTGGCGGGGTTGGCGAGGCAGTCCCTGGCGGATCATTGGCACCAGCAGAGGGGCCTCTGGTGGCCAGACATTTGCAACATGGGGTCTCGCAGCCTCGAAAGCTCACGGCGCCCCTGGGTGTGGGTGTGGGGGGGGGGTCACTCACTGTGATCATGACCGAGTTCCAGGTGGCGGAGAAGACGTCGGTGTCGTTGCTGCCCTGGTAATGCTTGGTGAGCTCCTTGGTGAAGAATTCCCGGGTGAGCTGGAGGCAGAGGGAGAGGGTGGGCTGAGACCCCCACCCCCCGGCAGTTTGGTGCTGCCTGTCCCCCTCACCCCCACTGGCCTCTCCATCTGTCAGCGTTGCCGGAAGGGAGGGAAGCCTTTCCTGATGCTCCCCGAGTCGCCTCTCATCTCGGGGTCCCCTCTGCCGGAAGGCACGTCCTTCCACAGTCACCAGCTCCTCGTTGTCCAGCCCAGGTGCGGTCCAGGTGCTCTCCTGCGGCTCCCCCGACCCCATCCCAGGGCCCCACAGAGATGTCCCCATCGCTGTGTCCCCCCTGAACCCCTAATTAAGGGCAGAGGCTGGAGCTCAGCGTGCTTCCCCAGGCCGGGACAGCACCGACCCCGGTTCGCGGCTCTCCGAGGAAGGAGTGACGCCGGGAGTGACTGACTCGCCCTCATGACCTCGCTGCCCACGACCTCTCAGGCCCCGGTGCCAGGCTCCTGGCATTCTCCTACGCTTGGGACGAGTCCCTTAACCCCCACCTCAAGGCCTGTGGCCTCCAGCCATCCTGGGGTCCCCCACATTGCTCAGTGACCCCGAGACCAGGGCACCCTGGGAACCTCACTCTGCCCTGCAGCCCTTCTGAGAGGGAGGCTAGCACAGGGCAGGGGTTTGCCCTCACCCCTCCTCCACCCTGAGCTGTTCCTCAGACAGAGCTAAGCGGGTGCCTGGGTCCCAGGCCCGGGAGAAACCCCCCAGCATGCAGCAGGCAGCCTTTCAGGGATGCCCTCAGAAGCCACGCCTTCCCTCAGAAGACTCGCCAGAGGTCTAACCTGGAGGGAGACCCGCTGGGCACCTTTCTGGGCACAGGGGTTGCCTCCTCCCCTCTGGGGACAGCCCCCTGCTCACCACCCAGGGCCGGCTTGGGTCTCCTGTCCCCTTCCCTTCCCCTCCTCCCTTTGCTTCCAGGCCTCCTGTGGCTGGGGCCTGGCTCTTGTAAGACCCAAGCGGGAGCTGGTGCCCGGTTGCTGGAGCCCCGGAATAAGCTGGCCCCTGGGGCAGGTGGCCCAACTGGGGCTGGCCAGGGCCTCGGCTAATGGCGCTCGGCCCCTGCTGTGCGTCACGCATTCTCGGGCTCAGGGGACAGCCTCGCTGACTGTCACCACACCATCACCTGACTTCTGCTGGGCCATCACCAGGCAAGGGGTGGATGGAAGATTCCAGAACCAGGTGTGTGACTGCCCTAGCTGTTTTTGGAAGCGCAAAACCCTGAAGGGTCCCCGACGCCGGAAAAGCCCTTCCGGGTCACACTGTGGGCTGGGAGTGCTGGCTGAGCGAGAGGTGACGTCTCTGTGTGTCCCCAGGACGGGACCGGCCGGACGGGATGGCCGCCAACTGCCGGCTGGCAGCAGGGAGCAGGGTGTGGGGCCGGTACCTACGTTTTCCCTGAAGATAAAGGCCAGGATGGCCGCCGAGAGCTCCGCCAGGAAGATGATCAGGATGAACAGGAAGAACTGCAAGGAGAAGGGAGGCTGTGAGGCCCGAGGGTGGGCGGCCGGGGACCCCGCTCTCCGAAGCCCCCTTCCTCCTGTGGTGCAGCTGGCACAGTCACCGGTTTTGGAAAACAAAGCGGGCACCTTGCATAACACACCTACTGAGCTTTGGCGTCAACAAGGCTGTCGTACAAATACGGAAAAAGTAAACAGACAAGTCTTCCGGGCACACGGCCCCCGGAGCCAAGGCCCGTGCCCAGGGTTCAGTCTCAGCTACCTGCCTGGCAGCCTTGGCGGGAGGCAGAGGCTGAGTCTCCAGGCTCAGGGAACCCTGGCCCCAGCCCCAGCCCCAGCCTCAGTCCCAGCCATGGTCCCAGCTCCAGCCCCAGGCCCAGCCCCAGCCCCAGCCCCAGCCCCAGCCCAAGCCCCGTCCCCAGCCTCAGTCCCAGTCCCAGCCCCAGCCCCAGCCCCAGGCCCAGCCCCGTCCCCAGGCCCAGGCCCAGGCCCAGCCCCAGCCCCAGCCTCAGTCCCAGCCCCAGCACCAGCCCCATTCCTAATGGGAGTCAAGATTGAGGGAAGGTGGGGAGTCTATCAAATGTGGAATCCCAGGGGCCAGAGTTTGACAACGAACAGACCCGCTCTGCTCCACTCACTGCCTTCCCTGATGCTCCCCAAGTCTCGGGGTCCCCTCTGCCAGGAAGGCACATCCTTCCTCAGTCACCAGCTCCTCATTGTCCAGCCCAGGTGCAGTCCAGGCGCTCTCCTGCGGCTCCCCCACTCCCTCACAGGGCCCCACAGAGATGCCCCCATCGCAGCCGCTGTGTCCCCCCTGAACCCCCAATTAAGGGCAGAGACTGGAGCTCAGCGTGCTTCCCCAGGCCGGGACAGCACCGACCCCGGTTCGCGGCTCTCCGAGGAAGGAGTGACGCCAGGAGTGACTGACTCGCCCTCATGACCTCGCTGCCCACTGCCTCTCAGGCCCTGGCCTCCTAGGCACTGTTTGGGCTGAGAGCTGTTGGCAGAGAAAGGGAGGGGCCAGGCCTTCACTACCAGCGCTGGTGCTGTCAGCATACATGGTCTGTGACATGGATAAGAGCTGCCACCCCAGTTGCGATCACCGGCAGAGGACCGAGTCCCCGGTGCATAGGCGCTTAGGCCAGCTGCCCCGAGACCTACTCCCTAGGTCACGGTCCCAGAGCCGCCAGGCCACCCTGGATGTGCCCAGGCTGGAAGGACACAAAGGGTCCTGGGCTTAGTGTCCGGGCACCTCTGCCCGCCCTGCCGTGCTTTGTATGACTTGGGACAATCACGCAAACCCCTTCCAGCCTCAGCTTCCTGGTCAGGGAAATAAGGGCATAACGCCCACTTCGGGGAACACTGACAAAATGGATATGGAGTGTCATTATGTCAGGAGAGAGGTGGAGCCGAGCTGGTGGCCGAGGCTCTCGAGGGAGCAGGAGGGAAGCTGCTCCCCCAGCCCCAGGGCCCAGCTCTGCGGACCCTCATGTAGGCCGCTGCGAGGCCCTCGGTGTCTCTCTCCTGGATCGTGTTCCTTCGGACAGAAGCAGCTTTTGGCGACTTTATTCTCATCCCGGAAGACCCCAGGCACGTCCCCTCCCTGACTTTGCACCTTAAACCGCTGCCCCAGAAGGTCCCGAGGTTCCTCCCATTTGCCTGGGCTTCACACCACCTTTGGGGAGCCACCGGGATGGATTTCAAAATGACCCGCTGGGGACGTGGCCATGAACCACCCCCTAAGCCCGTCAGAGGGTCTGGTCTGGTCTCTTGAACGTCCACCCTACAGAGAAGCCCTGGCTCACCCAGACCAGCCAGCTCAAAGCTCCTCCCACCCGTTATCTTTGGCGGCAGGAGTCTCGCCAGGGTTAAGCTGCCTCCAGCCCAGGCTCTGTCCCCCTCTTTTTTCTGTTTAGCCCCCCACTTCCCCAGCGGAGAAAACAAGCCAGGAGAGGGAATGACTGCCCCCAAGGTGAGCAGCTCAAAACTTTCAGAGCAAATCCTCCGTCTAAATCTAGCTTGTCCCCCGGCACCACGCTACCCCGCCTCTCTGCTGAGCCTCGGGGGTCTGCTCCCCAGGGGTCAGCCTGGCTGGGGTCAGCTCTGCGGGTGAGCTGGGGGTCGGGCAGAGATCCCCAACCCCAGGGGCCTGTGACAGAGGCCGCCTGTGCCCCAGGCCACAGCACCTGCAGCCCATTCCAGCACCCTGGCCCCGCCCCCACACACTGGCTGGCCCTCGGGTGAGCCAAGTTCTGTGTTCTTCACTTCTGCGGCTCTCTTTCCCTGGCAGTGATGGAGGCCGCTGGCAGGGCTCCTGGCCCTTCCATTTTGCGGGTGATGGATGGTCATCCGGCAGTTCCCCACCCCCGCCCCTGGCCTGGGCCCTCCCGGTGGCGTTGCTGGCAGTCCGCAGGCTGGCGAAGTGTGGCCTCCACCTCGGTGACTCAGCGGGCTCTGGCTATCGATCGATCGCCGGGGCTTAGACGGCCATAAAGTATGAATGAGTCTGAGCCCCAGTCTCACCCTCCGCCAGCACACCTTCTCGGGGAGCGTGGGCCAACCGGGATGACTGTGCACAGCTCCAGGGAGAGGAGGCAGCGAAGCCCGGGCACGAGGCTGGTGCGATGGGCGAGCCGCTCGGCGGGTGGCTCTGAACCGAGAGGAAGCATGGCGCGTGCTGGCACACTGACCTCTGGAAAAGTAACCCCCGTGACTGCCTGCCCAGTGCTTACTGCCTCGGCCGTGGGGGTCTCATGTGGGTCCCCTCACTGCACCCTCTCGGCAGCCTGGAGAGGTCGTCGCTATTATCATCAACTGCCCATGGTACTGAGGGGGACACTGGGACCGGGAGGGCAGCAGGCTCCACAGGTGGAAACACTGTGTTCTCTCAGCAGTAGAACACGGACTCTCAACACCAAGTCACCCGGGAACCCACAGGAGCCTCCAGGGCTTAAGACTTTCCAACGGCCTGCAGGGTCCCTGAAGGCACGTGCTGACATGGTGATCTCTGGAAAA
>PVJN01035624.1:0-21982 GCA_004026805.1 Lasiurus borealis | reverse complement strand
CTCCTGTATACCGCCCACAAGCAAGGTACATACCCTTGACTGGAATCAAATCTAGGACCCTTCAGTTCACAGGCCGATCCTCTATTTACTGAGCCAAACTGGCCAGGGCAGTTCAAGACATCTTGCCCAATCTTGCCCAATCATTTTTGCTGTAGGTGTAATAATTTTCTTTAAAAAAGGATAAGACTAGAACTCTTCAACAGTACAAAGTAAATTTCCATTTTCCTAGTGCCTATCATTATACCTGGAATACAATAGGAATTTAACATATTATTATTACTTTTTAATAATTTTAATTCATTCACACCAGATAGCTATTGTGTTGGCTATTGTCAGGGTTTTTTTTTTTAATGTATTTTATTGATTTTTTTTTTTTTTTTTTACAGAAAGGAAGGGAGAGGGATAGAGAGCTAGAAACATCGAGAGAGAAACATTGATCAGCTGCTTCCTGCACACCTCCCACTGGGTATGTGCCCGCAACCAAGGTACATGCCCTTGATTGGAATTGAATCTGGGAACCTTTAGTCCGAAGGCTGGCGCTCTATCTACTGAGCCAAACTGGTTAGGACTTAACATATATTGTAGAGTGAGTAATTTGGATTTATGTTTTATAGTTTATTTTTTAGTTCTTTCCCCATTGTATTATGTCTGACTTCTTTCGCTTCACTTAATGGTGTTTTTTAGATTCATAGTTGTGGTTAACATGTATTAATAGATTATTTATGTTGCTGAGTAGTATTCCATTATATGAATTCATTTACCTATTGATGGACATTTGAGTGGGTTATAATTTTTGTCAATTATGAATATAACTTCTGTGAATAATATTGTACAAGACTCTTTGTGGAATATGTTTTCTTTTATTTTAGACTAGAGGCCCAATGAACAAAATTTATGCACAGGTAGGGTCCCTAGAGGCTGCTGGCTGCTGGCCGGGGCCTCTCTTCCCCCGGTGGGGCTGGCTGGGGGAAAGGGCTGCAGGCAGTTGGATGGCCAGCCCCGCCTCTTGGTTGAGCTCCCAGTTGAACTTGTGGTCAAGAAGACAATTTGCATATTAGGCTTTTATTATATAGGACTAGAGGCCTGGTGCATGAAATTCACCAGGTGTGGGGGGGCTCTCTCAGCCCAGCCTGCACCCTCTCCAATCTGGGACCTCTCGAAGGATGTCCGACTGCTAGTTTACAGGGATCGGATCTAAACTGGCAGTCAGACATCCCTCTCGCAATCTGGGACTGCTGGCTTCTAACTGCTCTCCTGCCTGCCTGCCTGATTTCTCCTAACCACTCTGCCTGCTGGCCTGCTCACTCCCAAATGCTCCTCCTCGCCAGCCTAATCATCCCCAATTGCATCCCATGCCAGTGTGCTCTCTCCCAACTGCCTTCACTGCAGGCCTGCTCACCCCCTTCTTCCTTCCCCACTGGCCTGTTTGCCCCTAACTGGCCCCCTGCTGGCCTGCTCACTCCAAACTGCCCCCGTTCCCCGCTGTCCTGATCACTTCCAACTGACCCCCACTATTGGGGTGGCTGGCCAGCCTGGATGAGGGGCTGATGGCTGTTTGCAATCTTGCCATGCCCCCAAGAGGGGACCCTCACCCCATGGGAGTGTGGCCAGCCTGGGTCAGGAGCTGAGGGCTGTTTTCAGGCTGGCCAGACCCCCGGTGATCCACACTTCCCAGCCCCTCCTTTTTTTCTTTTCTTTCTATTTTTTCAGTGCCTCCTTGAGTGGAGCCAAGGCCAGCTGGAAACAGGTATATGAGATTTATTTATCTTCTATATTTGAAACTTTACAGCCTTGAGTGGGGGCCAGGGCTGGCCAGGGCAGATGGGAAGCTTGGCTTCATCCTTTCCTGGGGGCAACCCAAGCTTCCAGATTGCTCCAGCTCTGTGGCTGCCATCATCTTTGTTGGACTAATTTGCCTACTTCCTCCCATTGACCTCTCCCTGGCTGCCCCCACCCCCCAGCACATGCCCTCATTCCCCTATTGTCTGTGTCCATTGGTTATGTTCATATGCATGAATACAAGTCCTTTGGTTGATCTCTTACCTTCCCCCATAGGTTGGGCAGTCTGTTTGATGCTTTTATGTTTGTCTGGTTTTTGTAATGAGTTCATGTTGGTATATTCTGTTCCATCTGTTTATGTATCTGTGTCTTTGCATTTAAAATCCATATGTTATAAGTAGTATATGGTTTGGTATTGCTTTTTTATGTATTCTGAATCTCTGCCTTTTAATTGCAATGTTTAGTCTGTCCTCCTATCTAATAAAAGAGTAATATAAAAATTGTCCATCACTCCAACACACAAGATGGCTACCCCCATGTGATTAAAGATGGGTGCCCTCATGGGGACACAAGTTGGCCACTACAAGATGGCCAGCAGGGGAGGGCAGTTGTGGGTAATCAGGCCAGCAGGGGAGAGCAGTTGGGAGAAACCAGGCCTGAAAAGGGAGGGCAGTTGGGGGTGACCAGGTCTATAGGGGAGGGCAATTAGAGGGGACCAGGCCTCTAGAGGAGAATAGTTGGGGTGACCAGGCTTTCAGGAGAGGGCAGTTAGGGGCAACTGGGCTGGCAAGGGAGGGAAGTGGGGGTGACCAGACCAGCATGGGAGGACAGTTGGGGGTGACCAGGCCTGCAGGGGAGGACAGTTAGGAGTGACCAGGCCCACGGGGGGCAGGGGAGCCAGTTAGGGGCAATTGGGCAGCAGGGGAGTAGTTCAGTGTTGATCAGGCTGGCAGGGGAGTGGTTAGGGGGTGATCAGGCTTTCAGACAGAAGCAGTTAAGGGCTGATCAGGCAGTCAGGCAGGCGAGTGGTTGGGAGCCAGCAGTCCTGGATTGTGAGAGGGGTCCCAGATTGGAGAGGGTGCAGGCTGGGCTGAGGGACACACTCTCCCCCGTGCACGAATTTTGTGCACGGGGCCTCTAGTATACTATAATTATTGATATGGTTAGTTTTAGATTTACGGTTTTATTGTTTCCTAAATATTTCATCCTTGAAATACTTTTGAATCTTTTATCTCCTTTTCTTCCTTCTCTTCATTTAATTGAATATTTTTCAGAATCACATTTTAATTTCTATCTCAAGTTTTCAGTTATACTACTTTAACCACTTTGCACTGTTGTTTTTGTAGTTTCTCTGCAGAATTCAATATTCATCTTTAATAGAAAGTCTTTTTTGAATTATTTTATTACATCATATAAAAATATGAAACCTACAATATGGTTACAATTGACACTCCCCCCTCCATTGCACTGTTGTCTTCATGTATTTTGTATTCATATGTTATAAGTTATACAATACACTATTATACTTTTAATGTAGCATATATATATATATATACATATATATACATATATATATATAAAATACTTGATAAAGTAGATCTAATAACTGTATTAAGAAATTAAAAGAAGTCTTTCATGTTTACCTACACATTTACTATTTCCAGCATTCTTCATTCTTTTCTGTAGGTTAAAACTTACATCTGGTATTAGTTCTTTTCAGCTTGCAGAGCTTTCTTTAGCATTCATTGCAGTGTAGGTCTATTGGCAACAGTTCCATTTTCATTTGTATGAAGATTCTATATTTTCCCTTTATTATTGTTATATAGAGAATTCTGGATTTACATTTTTTCTATCCATTCAGCTCTTTATAGATGTTTATTTTCTCCTGGCCACCTGTTTTTAACAAGATGTCTGCCACCATTCTTCTTATTGTTCTTACATGTGTAATATACCTTTGCTTCTCTAGCTACTTCTAAAATTATTTTTGTTATTATCTTTGGTTGTCATGGTTAGGCGAAGTTTTCTTGTGGTTAACTGAGTTTCCTCCTTTGATGTATTGCTATTTTTGTTCAGCTTTGGAAATTTCTAGGCTGTGTTTCTTTACATTTGTTTTTCTGCCCTATTCTCTGTACTTTTTCAGCATGTAAATTAGATCACTGGATACTCCCCAAGAGGTCATTGAAGCTCTTTTTAAAACATTGTTTTTCTCTCTGTGCTTCAGCCTGGATTCTTTCTATTGAGGTATCTTGAAGTCCACCCATCCTTTTTCACTATTATGTCCAGTCTGTTCTGAAGCTAATCTATTCTTTAAAGAAGTTTTATGTTGTAGTTTTCAGTTTTAGAATTTCCATTTGTTTTTTTCTTTCAGTTTCTATATTTCTACTGAAATTTTGTTTCTTTACCCATTATATCTAGCTTTCTCTTCGGGTTCTTTAATATATTAGCATTTATATTTTAAAGTCTTCTAATTCCTTTTTTTTTTTTTTTAGTTATTTGTAGATATTTCTGTGGATTGCTTTGTCTTTGACTATGGTATTATATTTTCCACTTGCCTTACATAGCTCTGAATTTTTAATTATATGCTGACATTGTGGATGCTACATTGTAAAGACTTGGGATTCTGTTATGTTCCCCGGCAGAGAGCTGTGTTTTCTTCAGGCAAACAGCTAAAATAATGGCAAATAAACCTGGATATTTTGTAGGCTCGTTTTTATGCTTTGCAATTTCCATTTTGTCTATTATTTCCTAGGAAATATTCTCTAGTCAAGATAAGTGGTCTTTATTTCTTAAACCATGGTTTCAAAGGAAAGTCTAAGGCCTTTACCAGGACCCTGAAACATGGCACGTCTTGCTCAAACTCCTCTGAGATGGGCAGCTGTGGGAATACGGCAGCTTTCTAAAAACTTTCAACTGTTGTTCCTGTGCTGTCTGCCCCTCCCTCATTCTCCCCCCGCCCCCCCCTCCACACACACACACACACACATCCTTGGGTCTTTATAATTCTGGGTATAGCCAGCAAGTGTAGAATTTATTTGCAAATTTGGGAATTCACCCTCTATCACTTTCTCATTTGGGGGATTTTCTGCCCTATTTTGCAGCTACCGTGTGGCAGAACCCTTTTCTGACCAAAAAGACTGTAGCTTGCTGCTTGAATTCCCTCTGCCATGGCACAGACTTGGTTGTGCCCATAAATAAGCTGCATTAATGTAAATTATCATCCACTGTGGTTCTCTTCCTTTTTTCTTTTTTAAGGGCTGTGGATCATCTACGTTCTGCCTGCTTTTGGTTGTTTTCTAGTGCCTTCAGAGTTAATTTTTATATTTGTTCACAGTTCACCATTGTTATTGCATGGAGGGCAACTCTGTCATCATGAAGATGATGTCATCTTTTTAAAAATGTTTTTATTGATTTTTTTATTTTTAGAGAAAGAGGAAGGGAGGGATATAGAGAGATAGAAACATCAATGATGAGAATTATAAATCAGCTGCTTCCTGCAAGTCCCATGCTGGGGATTGGGCCCATGACCTAGGCATGTGCCCTGTCTGGAAATTGAACAGTTACTTCTGGGTTTATAAGTTGGTGCTCAACCATTGAGCCATACTGGCTGGGCAAAGACAATCTCTTTGGGGTTTAAACTCCAAACTTCATTTGGAGTTTAAAAATATCTTCAAGTCATGAATAATGGATGAAACTATTATTACTGATGAATCAAGCATTATTTAAACACAAGCCAATACTGAGTATTTGTGAAAAGAAATGTAAGATATTAAGGAACACTCTAAGATAGGAAAATTGGTAATTTCTCTAATTTAGGCACAGGCTTATGCTCAATAATCACATGAATTGAAGTTTAACATACTTAGTATATTTATTTAAAACTGCCAGTGTAAGCACTGGGAATAAATTTCAAGTAACCACTTCAGCATTCCTAATGCCTGGCTGCCAACTTCTACCCCTATAAATAAACTTTAAGAGAGGACCTCTCACTTTTGAAGTTTATTATCTGCCCTTCATGCATTTTGGCCACTAAAATTGGCTAGATAAGTTAGTGCAGTTCTCACAGTCTAAGACTAGAGAGAAATTAGGCCAACTTAAAATATGTCATGTTCCAGGTAAGTAAAAATGTAGTTAGAAACTGAAATTAACACCCTCAGCATTGGTACTATTTTGCTTTTGTCTGCGGATGCTCACCTTGGTAAAGTGTTCATTATTATGACGTTGATAGGAATGTGTGAACATTTAAGGAGGTCAGAAAATTTTTTTTCTTACTCTGTCAGCAGAGCTATGTTAAATAATAACAGTATTGCCCTGTTCCACATTTTCCCTATCTATAATGTCTCTTTTAAACATCTTTGAAGTATTGCCTAATCAGCAAGAGATTTTTGTTTGAAATAAATTTTTTAAAAAGTCTTTATAAAAATAAGTGGTCGTTGTATGAAAAAAAGAATATACTATCAAGGAAAAAGGAAGAAAATCAAACGAATCCCAAATCCCTCAAAAGGTACAATCACTTTGGGAGGCCTATATTCTTTTAGTTACTCTTTTTTGTTTTAGTTTATAAAAATGGATCATACTATATTTATTTTATAATATGATTTCCCTCCCCCCACACTTAGTTCAAGCAATTCTATAAGTGTTTGAGTGTGCTTTTACGTTTGTTGTAAGTATAAACAAAAGGAAATAGTGCAGATACTTGTTTTAAATCTATCCAGCGAAATATCTTTGAATATGCTGGGCCGAGGATAATGAAAATTTTATCATTAACTGAAGCCACATTTGCTTTGTTTAACTGATGAAGATGAGAGAAACTTCTCTGTAGCTTCTATGTTAACAGACGTGGAAATGGGTAGCGTGCTCTGACTCTGTTTAAATATAGAGGAAGTTTGCTCACAGACACCTGCACATGATCTTCATCACATCATACATGATATAGGTTGGAAATGCCCCCAAGTTGCTCTGCAAAACCATGCTTTGCTAATCAGCTATATATTTAGTCACTCAGCTCAGAGTGTCATTTAAAACACCAAAGCCTTCTTTTTAATCAAACTCTCTTTCCTCTCCTTGCACTTGGCGTTGAGCAAGGCAGCATTCCAAAATTTATGGTCTAGCCAGGAAGCAGTCATTGAGCTAGGGAGGAATTATAGGTATCCTGAGAGTAATGAAGAAGTTCATGTCATACGCGAAGTTCATGTCTGGGATGTTTGAGGAAAATTTCTTGGAGAAAAAGATGTTTAAATTGACACCTACATGAGGAGTAAGATTTTAGGTAGGAAAATGGGACTGAAAAAGTTGGGAGGAAGAACTGTCAGAGGCGGAAGCCAACACTCATTCAGTTGCCTCTGTTCAAGACAATTTTCCTTCTCAGTTACTTTCCTTCTCATTGAGGTGCTTTTTCCCATAATCGTCCATGTAAGATATGTGATATGGCTGGGCTTACTAGTTCTGTGAATCATAATCAACACAGAGTGTTTCTTTGAATGTTAATAACTTTTGAATAAACTAAGACTGAACAAACATATCACTTCAGTGTTTTAGTCAAAAGGCTGTGCAGACTAGGTGCTTATGGTAATGGCACCCCCTGGGAGTGTGCTGCCTGCTAACTAGTCATGTTATCTCAAGAATTTTTATGATGGGCTGTAGCATCTTTCTCTTTGCTCCTTTAGTATCTCATAGGTTTCCCGTGGAGATTACGTAGGCCAGGGATTAGCAAACTACAGCTGCAAGGCCAAATCTGGCTCAGACCTGTTTTTATAAATACAGCTTTATTGGCACATGGTCATGTGCATTTATTTACATAATACCTGGGGCTGCTTTTGCACGATAATGACAGAGTTGAGTAGTTACAAAGGATACCATATGCCCTGCAATGCCTAAAATACTCTTTGTTCCTTTACAGAAAACGTGTGCTAACCACTAGTGTATGCAAAATCCATAACCAAATGCCTCCCATAATTCCTCTGTTTTGGTTGGTGTTTCTTCTCATATTTTCCATAGCCAGTGTGCTGTGTGTCATCTCTGTTGTCTGACTTTTCTTTCTTCTTTCCTTTTCACCAGTTACCCCAGGCTGTGCTAGTATCAGTGGGGCTGACGCCTCTCAGGGCATCACACCACATATATCGCTGCGGGCCTTTATTCTTGGCTCTTCTCTTCAGTTTTGGTCCCGTGCTCATCCTCAGAGGCTTTTCCGATTACTTCTCACTTCGCAGTGGCCTAGAGGAGAATAAGCACTGGCTCTGACTCCACTTGAAGAACTGGGTTTGAAGTCCAGTCCTGCCACTTAGAAAGCAAACTTAGGCATGCCACTGTCCTTCTCTTACCTTCGGTGCTTTTTCTGAAAATGGGGACAATACTACAGCTGCCTTACCCACATCAGGATTGTTGTAAGGACCATGGCATGCAAATGCCATGCATCTGTCATTTGTCTTTTCTGTGAATCTGGTGGTGCCAGTGACCGACTCCCTTCATTGATGTGAATTTGTGACAAAGCCAATTTTGCTTTTAAATGTATTAGGGAATACATGTCTTTTGTTTTTTAGTTTGAAGTTTTTGCTCAGGTAACACTAAAGAAATGATTCTTACTAATACAATTTAAATAAGAAAGCATGAAGCTTAAATTACCTGCTTTAAAATAGAACACAACATCAATATTACTGAATGAGAGCCCTTTTTAAATGTAGTTTTAAAACCAGAAGCACTGCATTTTTGAGAGAAAAGGAAAGATCAAATGACAAGTCTAGAAAATAGAGTTATTTTTATTCCTGGATCACTCTCCTAGGCCTGGCCTTTGAGCCTTCCTCTCCCTTCCCCACCCCTCTCAGAAGGACATGTGGTCGCATCGGGGACTCCTCCTCACTTCCCTTCTGTGTTAGTCATCTGTTTCTGCAGGGCAGCAGCACTACAAGCTCCCAGCTTACTCAGCGCACAGGCTGCCTCCCACTTCCTGCCGCTCAGGAGCTGGTCGTGGCTTAGTTAGGTGGTTTAGGAGGCTGCAGTCAGATGTCCACCAGGCTGCTGTCTTATCTGAGGCTCGACTGGGAAAGGATTTGCTTCTAAGCTCATCTGATGGTTGTCAGCTTCTTGTAGGCTCTGCGCGGAGGGCCTCAGTTACTTGTTAACTGTCAGCTGGAGGCTGCCCTCACGTGGCTCTCACTCTAGGCAGCTCTCCACATGGCCCCTGGCTTCTTCAGAGTCAGCGAGTGATGGGATCTTGCAGCAGCACAATATTACAATAATAAGTTATATAACCACATGGATTCCATCATTTTTACCTTATTCTACCGCCCAGAAGCAAGTCACAGGCCCACCCCCACTCAGGGGGATATATTATGAGACAGGGCTCCTAGAGGCCATTCCAGAGAGAGCCAGCCACATCTGAGGCTGGCAGGAATATGGGTTCTCTTCCCCTTTTCTCGCCAATCTATGCATTCTCCTACTTAATCAGGAGCACGTTTTCTATCTCTTCTGTCTTCTTCCCTCCTTTTGACCTTCCAAGAATTCAGTAACCCTGGGTGACTTCCTTTTGGCTGAAGAAATGCAGGAAAAAGATATCAGAAACTCTGCCTTGATGACAACTCTCTTGCTACCAGGCCCTCCCCTTACAGCTGGTATTTTGAGTGTGTGACAACTTCCTGAGCAGGTGTTCTAAGTCATAATGTGGCTTATGCTTTCTCTCTTTGGGGAGGAGACATTGTCGTTCAGTGGTTGAGAGCAAGGACTGAAGCCACACTGCCTGGTGTGAATCTCAGCTGTGCCCTTTATTATCTGAAGAATCCCAAGCAAGAAAATGTGGCTGGTATTTAATTTTTTTTATTTTCCACTGGCCAACACACTGGTACCATTCTCACCCAAGATGTATGTGCAGTTATAGGAGCGGTTTGCGTTTTATTGCTAAATACAACTACCTCAAGCCATTTCTGGTCTCCTGGTGGAGTGGGCAGGAACATATTTGAGTTTAGGAGGCTAGCTCTTCTTTTATTCACATCATCATCACCTGGTACTTTCTTTGCCTCTTAAGATTGAGGATATCAAGCTTCTTGCAGTATCAACAATGTTTAGTAAGCACTTACTGTTTGCTGTGAGCTGTCTTAAATAGTTTGCAGGCATTATGTCTTTTAACCTGTATATCAGTATTAAATTGTAGTACTGCTATTACTCCCATTCTGACGATGAAGAAACGGGGGCTCAGAGAAATTAAACAACATGCCCAAGGTGTTTGGGGCAGACTGAGGAATGCAGTTCTGTGTGATTGCAGAACACATGCTCTTCATGCTCACAGGGCACTGCCTTTGGTAGTGGCAGCCCTGACCCGCTTAGTGAGCTAACTCCCCAGGAGACCAGAACCCAAGAGTCCAAAACAGTCATGTCTGGTGGGTGCAGAGCTTTCACCCACTTCTGCAGCCCCAATGCAAATGCCATCGTCCAGCCGCTTCGCTCTGAAATGCTCTTGCTTTTGATGCCCACCCGTCTCTTTACACCCTGGGGAACAGGCTTGGCCTCGCTCTAAAGGAGAAACGGACCATACATCCAAAAAGGAGTGTATTATTTTTAGCTAGGTTTTTGTGTGACTGTTGTGGATCTCAACATTGTATATGAAGCATCTCTGAGAAGTACTGGGCTTTTAATAATCCCACCCAGGACTTGTACATTCAGATCATTCGCTTTAAATGTGTCAGCTAAGTTAATTGCATATGTTCGGTTAAAACTGCCACTGCACTGCATTTTAAAGAAATGAATGTCATCGCAACCACCTTATAACCTCTTCCCTCCCTCTAGGACAGTGGTTCTCAACCTTCCTAATGCCTCGACCCTTTAAGACAGCTCCTCATGTGGTGGTGACCCACAACCATAAAATTATTTCCGTTGCTACTTCTTAACTGTAATTTTGCTACTGTTATGAACTGTAATGTAAATATCTGATAGGCAGGATGTATTTTCGTTGTTAAAAATTGAACATAATTAAAGCATAGTGATTAATCACAAAAACAATATGTAATTATATATTGTGAAATATTTATTTCTAATTAAAAATAAATGAAATTTTGCCTTGAATCGTGGTGTAGCATGGGTAACAGTCTTCATATGACAACAGTAAACTACATTGCTACATTTTGCTACACAGAGGAGCGGTGTGTTGGTTCCTAAGACCATGTGAAATAGGTGTTTTCCAATAGTCTTAGGTGACCCCTGTGAAAGGGTCGTTCAACCCCCAAAAAGGCCGCAACCCACAGGTTGAGAAGCGCTGCTCTAGGACTTCAGCCAAATGGTTAGTTCATTCAAGTCTGGTGTTGAAGACACTGTAATTTTTTGAATACCCATTATGGTGGGAAATTACTATCATTGAGGATGAACTTGATTTCTTGAACCTATTAAAATATTTTCTACTTTAATCCACACAGTATAGTAGAAAATAAAATGTTTTTGTTTAGAATTCAGGACTGACTAGCCTGTAATGAGACAGGTTTTCTTCTGGACAATAACTGTACGCTGGTGTTGAAGGGAAAAGAAGAATACTCAACTTATTCTAAGCATCAGCAAAGTCCTAACTCCTGACTTTGAGGAGCTAACGAACACTTTATTTTATTTTTTCAATAAAAAACAATACTTTTTTATTAGAATAGTGTGGCATCGTTTTCAAAACAAACTTCTTTTTAGATAGAAAGTTCTGTTTAAATGTTGGTATTGCCTCACCTATGTCTTTTTAAAACACACACACACATACAAAAACACAGCTGCCAAATCCATACTGTTGCCGAGACTTGAATGGGAAGCTAGTCTGTGTCATAGTTGCCTGCCATTCTCAGTGCGGCTTTCATCTCCCACAGATGCCTGCTGAGTTCTTGGCATTATGGTGGACATCAGAAGAATTAGCACTGGTGGAAATGATTCAGTTCTTTCGGGAATTTATAATAAAAAACACTCAGTACTTGTATGAAGAATGCTAACATATGCACAGCTAGAGCTTTCTGTTTCCACATTAGTGAAGATTGTCAGTTAAGATGGAGATTTTAACTTAACACTTCAGAACAACATAGAAAAGTTTTATATTATTGTCAAAAGTATGATTTGAACCTCTCTCCAAAATGATCACATAAGGACAGAGTCTGAATTTAATGCACTATATACCATAATCACAATGGTTACCATGAATTTTATAGACTATCATATTTGGACTAGTAAAAATAATAATTGCAATTACGTTTTGGGAACATATTCTGTGATGGGCATTGTAGTACATCATCTCTAATCTAAATAACTACTCTCCAAGGAATGTATTATTATCCTTATTTTACCTACTTGGAAACAAGATTAGAATGATTAAATTACCTGGCAAAGACCACACTGCAGTTAAATAGCACAGGTGGAATTCAGGCCTATTTATTTGAAACCTATAACGGAGCCTTCTGCATTTCCCATCTTTTAAAAGACTTCCATGACAAGTGACCAGTCATCCAAAGCTATAGCTCGTCAGGAGCATGTTCCTTTCAGTGCTGGGTATAATCTTACTAGCCTTTGACTCATCAGCCCTGCCTTGCTGTTTTTATTGATGTTGGCAAGTTCTTTGTTACTAGAACACTCTGGATTTAGGTGGCATTTGCTTCATTCTCTGCCTTCGTTTTGTCACACGCACAAACACACACACCCTAAAGGTTTGGGTAACTTGAGGTTTCTGTCTCTTCTATAACTGAAGCAACACTGTCTCTCATGGGACATCACGTTCATCTTTCTGAAGGACTTAACACTGAGGCTTCAGGTGAGGGAAGGTGATAGGTTTTTATTTATGTGCTGTCTATTTGGAGCCAAATGCTCTTCATATAAAACGAGTGATAATTGCATCCTGCCTGGTAAGAGTTGAGTGTTTTCCTTTGGTTCTCTTTGGTGAAGGGAAAGACAACAGCACTTCTAGACCCTCTAATGTTATAAAAATTTTAAAAAGTAAAATATTCTGAATGATTTTATCTTGGAAAAAGGAAGGCACTTTGCTGGGCATATTCCATTATTTCATGAGTTATAAATATCCAGTGCTTGAGTCGGACATATGGACAAAGTAGCAAGTCTGATCATTGGGCATTGAGTATTCCTGGTGCTAGGATAATGTCCTTGTTGTATCAAAACATGCTTGACTTTGGCAGATTATATCATTCATCCACACAGTATTGTAGGGGGCATTTGATCCTTTTTCAGAAATGAAGAAATTGAGGCTGGGAAAAGATGAAATTATTTCCCCGAGGCTACTTAGTAGTAGGACTTCAAACCAAAGTTTTACTTGTGCATTGTCCTTGGGTGGTTTGGATTGCCTAATTATTCACCTTTCCTATTCTTTTAAGTTTTAAACAATTTGAGAAACAGAGGAAGGATTCAAATGCCAATCAACACACATAGTAATGTAATTACCGATAAAGCAGAATTAGATAACACAGAAATTCAGTTACTTCCTCACTGAAACATACATTGGACCCAACAACCCTGACCCAGTCATCAGCCGGGACAGAGAGAGCTGCTGACCCTCTTGGGAGCAGGCAGCCCTTGTCCTGCTTTCTGTGTGGAGGTTAGCTGGTTCCCGGTGGTCCTTGCTGCCCAGCTGAGTGCAGTGGCCAGGCACGAAGTCAGTTGTTTTCCTAGTCCTCTCAGGCAAATTAGTCACTCATTTTTGAGAAGGAAGGAAGGAAGGAAGGAATTGGGGATCAAAGACAAAAAGTGGATTCTTTTAATACTGCTCCCTCCCAGGAAACAGACTAAGAATCTCTTCCCAAAAACGTAAGAGTGGATATTTTAGGGGTTCTCCATTCCAAACACCAACAGCAGAAATACTGCTCTTTAAATCTTTTTTTCTCCTGGGGAGATCTTTCTTTCTGATTTAGAAGAGCAAGGAAGAGACAAATGTGTTTTGGGTATATAGAAAGGAAAAAACTAACATGCACACCAAGAAATGGTCTCTTTAAGACATATAACTAATCAGATTCTTTCTCCTTGTGACAGGTGATGGAAATGTACTGGAACAATGGGAGAAACCGATAACTTATAGAAAGCCAAGATGACAAGAATTTTTAAAAAATAATCAGTAAGTAAAGTTTTGTTAGTCTTTCAGAATTCTTTTGACTATCAAGTGAATTTTCTATAAGAATCTATGGTAAAAGAATAGCACAATCAAATAATTTTGAAGTCTAAAGGAGAAAATACTTAAAAGTAAAAAACAAAAGTACTTCAAAAATTTATGCTAGCATTTGAGAAATGATTCTTTCCTGGTAGAATGTGTCATTTTAAGTTGTTGGGTACATGAGTTTGGTGGGTAGAGCATAAGTATTTAAAAGAGGGATCCTTTTGTAGAATACCTTTTGGTTCTGTGGTCCCCATTTCTTATCTCTACTTTGTGATTACATTTTGGAGGTAGATACAAATAAACAGTGAATATGAATATAACTGAGCTCTTTGTCTACAGCTTCCCTATATTCTTCTTTGTGTATGTGATTTTTACACATTAGAAACTATTAATGTTTGCTAACTACCAGGCAGTTTTATGTGGTTGATTTTGGTTTCATTATGATTATGATAACGTTAATACATGGTCGCCTAGTAGAAAAATTATACATTTTTGAGTCATATATTCATAGTCCTAACTCTTGCTCCTGTGCTTTTAGTAGTTACCAGTTTCTGAAACTCAGTTGACTCGTTGTATATTAGATTTGATATGAGTCAATACACAGATGAAAGATTGTGTAGCTAGTACTTTGTGTCATAACTGATACATCATAGAGCCACAGGATTATATTTGTATCATGACCTACAGTTTACAAGCCTTTATTTTGACTCAGAAGATAAACCAGCTCAACTTCTTTAACTGCTATCAAGCAGTGGTGGGTTAAGACTTGGCCGGCAGGAAGGAGGGGGTTGTAGTGTTTGCTGATTTCTGTGGTGTAAATATTCCCATCATGGCTGATTTCAACAAAAGTCACCACAAGCAGAGGCGGGAAGTGATGTACAAAAGCACATTGTTACATAGTTATCTACTAACCAGATCAAATACTTCAAATAACATCAAGAGCAAAGGTGATAGGAAATAGGAAGTGGCGAATTTTGAGTATTTAGTATCTTTGTTTTTATATGATTTATTTCAGTTGTATGTTTATATCATTTGACTTTTAATGATGGCTATGTTTAACAACTGTCTTGCCCCAAATCCGGAGAAAATGTCAGTTGACTCTGGTGGGCTGGTATGAGCGGACTCCAGCTGAGCCACAGTTTTCAGTGATCATCTCAGGCCTGGTGGTATGACTTTGGTTGGGTTGATAAAAGCAAGGTTTGATTTTGAATGCTTGCTTGTCAATTCAGTTTGTCATGCTCACAGAGCTTCTGGAATTGAAGATAAGTGCTGAGGCCAATTCATAATTTAAGCCGCTTTTCTTAAAGAGTGTGACTGGAGTTCTCAGTTTGTAATGGGGCCCTGGCACCACTCCCCTCATGGCTGTCGAGTGGCAGTGCTTGGGGATAAGTCAGTCTCTTTAAACGTTCTCCTCCTCTTCCCTGTGCTCTCTTGCATCTCCCTTTCCTCCCGTAGTGACACAACAGGGCCTAGAAGCAAAGGTTCCTCCTGACTAACTTCCCCGTGAGGCTTTGCTTTTTGATTCAGAAATTAAGTTTTAATGAAAGTAAATTGTCTTCAGAGAGGGAGAGAGAGAAAAAAAACTAAATCGGGCAGTTTAAAGTTCACAGGGGCTTGATTAAAATGCTAGGGAATAAAATGGAGGGAAGAAAGGAAACTGGACCAGGTCTCTCAGTGTTTCTTTTAGAAGCAGTTTCTTTGGTTTTCTGACTTGCCCTTTAGAAGGGAACAATTGAAGCCTGAAATTGCTAAGTAACAGCAAAGATTGTGGTGGTTGTTTTTATTTTAAATCTCACCCACCTAGTTTTTCAAAACACATTTTGTTATTAAACCTTTCAAAAATGCCTTGGATATTTCAAGACACCCATTTATGTCAATTCCCTTATGTAATCTTAAAACATTTATTTTCTTTATTTCTCCCTAACTCAATAGGTGTTTATAGTTCCTACTGAGTTGGGGATGGACGTGGATTATTGCAAAAATAATTCTTGTTCATTTCAAGTGGAAACTCGTGAATAGAAATCTGAGAGACTAGCCTCTGGGTTAGGAAATACTGACCTCTGTCTTAATTGAGTTGAATAAGGGTATCTGTGGTAACTTGGAAAGTAAACATGGAGGTAATAATTAACAGAGAAATTTTCTGATTTATAATTTCTCTTCCCAGAATGGACCTAATGTTATTTCTGGACATGCCCAGCATAGATGAATTTTTGGTTAGAGAGCTGCTAGGAGTGTAGTCTTTAAATATGTAAATTTTACACTCTACCATTAAGTTTAAATCAACATAGTAGTGTACTAGGTATTTGGGAATCTTGGTTGTGAGGGTGAATTCCAGTACAAATAAGACAGGTTTACTCCATTAATCAAACCTGAACATAGAAAGTTATAATTTCAAACAAATGTGGTTGATGTTCTAAGACATAGACAAGGTGGGACAAAAGTAATTTTACAGTTGTATCTGAATTATATTCTTATATAATTATGTATTATTGTATTCTTTTTCATATGAACAATTGTAAACCTACTTTGGCACCACCCTGTATTAAATACTTTGGAAACAGACAGAAGAGTTGGCTAGATCTGGAGGTTTCAGGAACCGAAGACATTTGAATTGGGTATTTAATGATTAATGCCTTTTAATTAAAATGCCTTTTAATAATTAACAATGCTAATTGGAAAGAACTATAAAAATGTGAAAATTATTAAGAATAGAAAACTCATCAAAATTATCATTACCCAGAAAAACCATTCTTAATACTGTTTTTTTTTTGTGTGTGTGTGTGTGTTCTGCCATGTTCTCTCCATGCCTAGATTAGATACACACGATTTTTCTCCCTAAAATGAGTTGTTAATATTATTTTGAAGCCTGATTTGATTGACAATATACTGAGACCATGCCACATCAACAAATATTCATCTATATCATTTTGTTATTGTGAGATAGCATTTCATTCATACGTGGTTTATAATGTATTTAACTAGTTTCTTATTAGTGACCATTGTAGTTGTTTTCAACTTTTCTCTATGATGGACATCTTTGTGTATGAATAGTGGTACACTTATCCAGTTATCATGCAGGATCTTTGTGTCATTTCTTCCCTTTGGTTAAGCTTCCCTTTCCCTTTTCTCCTTAGCATGTATTTGCTATACATTTAATTTGTAACACATGCTCGACTTCTTTATTCTCCATTTGTATTTTTAGTAAAACAATTCATAGTTTAATGTATATGTCCTTTCTTTTGACATATATTGTAAACTCTTCAACCTCATAGATGACATACCTTAAAATTTCCTCCATAATACAAATTGGTTAACACACTATTACAACAAATTAATAAACTATTGACTTTTTTATTTGATTTCCTCCCTCAAGTTACTGGTTCTTTTTTTCATGATATGAAGTGGAGTTCATTATTAGTCAGAGTGCTCCTTTCTTTTCCTTCTTATTTGATTTTTATTGTGTCTGTTGTGTTTAAGGCTCTGCATGGGAGAACCAGTTTGTCTGGGCTTAGTCATACCTTACCGCAAGTTGGAATAATTTGGAGTTCGCCAGTCATATATCAGGTCACCTGTCTAACAATCTGGCAGATGTTAAGGAGATCTAACTTAGTTTTATATTCCCAGTGACGAGTTCTGGCTTTGGGCCATGAGTGAAACCAAAAGATCCAGCAGATCTGCCTGACTAGCAGTTTCTGGGTTAAGACCATATACAGAGTTATTCTCTTGTTTCATGATTATGAATCAACTGTTTTCTGTCTTGTTACTTCTGACCACTTAACCACTTTGATTTCAAAAGGCACAGGGTTAATTTATTATTAAAGTCCCATCTTGAATCAAGGACTTTCAGGAAGAAATGGTTGTCAGCCTCAGTCAGACAGGAAGAATCACTCAGGGAGCTGCATGGCTCAGCGGTGACGATCTGTCCTTTAGGTTGGGTAGCAGGTTTATAATTATCAATTTTAATGTTATTTTCCCCAACAAATGTGCTAATATATTCTCTTGCATGTATTAAATACTGCATAACCAAAAAGTTGTCTAAGTGTAAAACAGTTAATGAGGTTAAATGCATTAAGTGCATTTATATTGGCAGAACTGAGTCACATTTAGTCAGTTATTTTTGCATTTTTAATTTTCTTTTGAACACCTTAGACAAGTGTTTCAAAAGATTAGCACTCTCTTTTCGTTTATTTTTTAACATATTTTTATTGACTTTAGAGAAGAAGGGAGAGGGGAGAGAGCGAGAGATAGAGATAATCATTGATTGGCTGCCTCCTGCATGCCCTCACTGGGGATGGAGGCCAAAACTTGGGCATGTGCCCCTGACCGGAATCGAACCCAAGACCTTTCAGTCCACAGGCCGGCTGACACTTTGTCTATTGAGGCAAACCATCCAGGGCAGCACCCTTTTTTTCCAACAAGGCAAAATAATTTTTTTATGAAGATACTGTTTATAGACCCTTGTTTTTTAGATATTCTTCATGTAAGTACAAGAATGTTTTCTTTTATTCTGCCAGAGATGTGCCCTCTCAGGAAGCTACAGAAAGTTAATGTCTGGCTATTGGCTCTGTCTGCTGACTAGTCCCTTCTCTACACAAAAATCTAGATAGTTACAGAATCTGAAACATTAGCTTTCAGTCTCCTCACGTGTAAAACCCACATTGTCTGGCTTCTGTGACTATCAGGCATAGCAGTCCCAGCCTTGGAGTCAAACATATATGGTTTTGAATCTGGCTTTGATTTTTCTCAGCAGTTCACCCTGGGCATAAAAGCCTTCTTGACTCCCAGTTTCCTTATGGTTTTGGTGCACTTTTTAACATCTACCTTCCGGGTGGTGTATGGCTTAAATGTTAAATAATGTATGTACAAAGCTAGCCACTGGCATTACTAGATACTCAGTAAATGGATTAAATTGAGCATCTTTGTCTTGTTCTAAGTGGAATTTCAGATAGACTTTCCTATAGGAACAGTGTTATGACTGGAGTTTGAGTATAGTGTTAGAAACATTATTAACATTATACTTCAGTTATGAGTTTAATATGCCAGCAAAGCCAATCTCTACATTTTGTCTCTCAAGGAATGCATTTTAAGTGCCAAATAAGAGATCATTAACTTAATTAAAACTCTAAAAGTGAACTTTTAGAATGTAGCATATTACCAGGTTGAGGGCTGCCTGTTCTTGATAAGTGGTGGTATTTGGGGGGCAGGCAAAGAGCCCTCCTTCCACTTCTGGTAAGTAAACTCACCTTCTGGAACACTTACTGTTATTTCTGACAATCCAATTAGTTAGTTCTAGTGTAGACTGGTCAAACATGGGACCACGGCCACCAGGGTGGAGGCATGGCCCCAAATTGACAAGAGTGACTTATTGTTGGGGATTTTAAAAACTACAGCTGTGGAATGAACCATCTTTGTGGCAGAGCAGGGAGTTAAGTGGAAGAAGGCAGAGTTCAGAAAGGGAGAACCAAGCCAAACTATAGAAGTGAAGACACTATCATATCCTGGTGGAGTTCATTTTGAGCTGATCCTAGAGCCCAACTGTGGCTTTCCTGCTGCTGGGTATTGTAGAGTCAGTGCATCCCGACTTCTTTTTACCTGGGCTGCTTTAAGTGCTATTTCTGTTCACCTGCAAGTTAAAGAATACAGACTAGTTCATTTGGTTGTTTATACTTGGAATACTTAAGAAGTCAGTGTCTTTGTCATAGGCAATTATCTGTATATATAAAAGCCTAAGCGACTGAACGACCAAACGACTGGTTGACTGGTTGCTATGATGCACACTGACCACTAGGGGGCAGACGCTCAATGCAGGAACTGCCCCCTGGTGGTCAGTGAGCTCCCACAGCGAAAACGTCACTCAGCTGACTTATGGCCACCAAACGCAGGGCTCACAGTTGGCCATCGCAGCGGAGCGGCAGCAAGCCTACTGAGCAGCAGCGTGGCAGGTGAGCAGGGCCAGGATGAGCAGGAGTGGCAGGCAGTGTTGGACTGCTGGTTTTGAGCTGATCCTTGCAGGCCTCGCTGAGAAACCCCACCGGTGCATGAACCCATGCTCTGGGCCTCTAGTAATAGATATAATTGCATAATGGGATAGCTGATTTATGACAAAGCTTTTGAGAACAGTGGTAGCATTTATTCTTATCTCATAAAAGCATAAATGTATTAGCACTAACCAAAGGATACTAGTAACTGTGTGTGGTGTGTGTACACATATGTATAAAATGACTCTCTTGTCAGAGGCTTTCTCTAATGCAAATGTCATATAACTTTTGATTTTAAATTATGTAAACAAACAGACACTCAAGAAGCTTCTAGTAGTTATCTGCCCTTTGCTACCATTTATGTTAGGAGCACTTGTAGGTAATCAGATAGATGTCCATAGATATATATGGGTTGAGAGAGATGTTTCTATTTAAGAAGGAATTGGTACTTTGGCAAGATTATCAAATAAGTACATTTGTGTTCCTTCCTGGAAAGGAAAGATAGAATGACTTAATATTTTTCTTCTCTTCAGTAGGTTAGTGTTTGGGGAACTGAGATTTTATGTGACAACACTCTTGTAAACTTCACTTCCCTTTAGGAAGTATCAGATTTGCCTTCTCAGTAGTAGCATTTTGTATTGTTGGAATATGTTGTAAAGAGCAAAGAAAAGCATCTGCCATTTGAGTTCTGCTTGCCAACTGCTTTAAACAGCTATAGTATTTGTTTATTCTTGATGTGTCAGCAGTCAAAAGGAAGTTTTCCTTTCTCTTTTGTGGTTATATAACTTAAACATTATCATATCAACGGTGACTATGTAGAATCTTCTAGGTCCTTGGAACACAATCTCTGCCTCAGATGGACTTCTGTCATCTGGTGAGAAAGAAAAGTTAGGAATCTCAAAAAGAAGGAAGACGCTAAGGTTTTGTAGTCAGTTTTGAGAGGGAGGTATAAGGAGCAGGTCTGTAGGTATTTAGAGGAGGGGAGACATCCCCAGGACTTGAGCCAGGAGGAGCATTTCAGGAAAAGCAAGGGTTTGAGTGGGACTGGAAGGTGATAACTAGGAAGAAGAGTCAGAGAGGTCACCAGACAAGGGCGTGATGTGGGCCCATATGTGGAGGTGGTAATGTGCCCACTGCCTTAGGGGAAAAAGAAGTGGCAAGGGTCAGTTACTTGGCAGAGGTGGGTTTTGTTTTTGTTTTTAAGAGGAAGGTGGGGGTTGGAGAGGTGGAGGCCAGCTTTTGAATAACTAAGCGTTGTGACACTGGGCCTGTGGACTATTTGTTACTTTTTTAAAACTGTGGAAGGACAAACTTTAGTGTTTGGGGAACTGAGATTTTATGTGACAACATATTGGTAATCGCATCCTTAACTCCAAAGCATAAGGATTATTGTAAACATCTTTTAAGTGCTTTGAGCTATGATTGAAGGTGAACATATTTACAAAGTCCTCCTTTTTCCTGAATGGAGCACCCACTCTGAATTTTAAGCTTGACTGGATCCTAGACAATAGAAACAAAGTAGATTATCTATTGTCTGGATGTGTGAGTTTTCCCTTTTACTTTTAGTATCTCTGTAGACCTATGTCTATATATAATTGAATATTTCAGGTTATAATGTTATGAAGTTTATTGAGATGCTCATATACTCCTAGGTGTTATGTATATTTTTTTCTCATATAAGAGCTGCTTTTTTTGGTGTAACAACTAACATATTATCAGTTTGGCTAGTATAATTGATTATAATAGTTTTGTAAGCAGAAAAATGATATGCCCCAAAATACATATTTATATGAATGTTTGAACAGTTGCCTATAAAGCAGATGTTTTCCTTTTGATCTTTACTGTTGTTTAGGTGAGAAAGGTTCATGACATGATGGCACACCGGACTTTGACATTTGTCATGTGATGGTAGTGATATGTTGGAAGCAGAGGGAGGGACCTGGCAGCTGGAACAACAGGTGACCTTGGCATGAGGGGATGAATGCTTAACCAGGAATGGAAAAAATGGTACAGAAGTGGAAGATAAGCTGTATTCATACTATTAATAGTGAATCATCAAGAGAGGAGAGCGGAGATATTTTCAGAATTTAACGTAAAGTGTCCAAGACAATAAGATTACCTTTGTGAG
>PVJN01035623.1:0-21998 GCA_004026805.1 Lasiurus borealis | reverse complement strand
AAGACAAAAAATTATGAACAAATACATAGCTATCAACAAGTGAATCTAAAAATTAAGTGAATTAAAAATTTGATCAACAGAATAAACTGGTGAATATAATATAATCAGGAGCACAGAAAGGGAGTGGACTGTTAATTCTTAGGGGGAAAGGGGTGAAGGGTGTACAGGGAGAGACTGGACAAAAATCATACACCTATGGTTGAGGTCAACGGGAGGGAGGTTAAGGGCAGAGGGAGGGTGGGAGCTGGGTGGAGGGGTGCTATGGAGGGGAAAAAAAGAGAAACAAATGTAATAATCTGAATAATAAAGATTTAATTTAAAAAAAAAAAACATTAGTATAGGTTATAGGTGAGGAGAGATATGAGGGAGCCTAAAGAATACTTTCACTTCCTACATAATGATTTAACTGTATTATATTTTTCAAACAAATTTTCAAAGTAAAATGAGAAGATTTTAAAGTTATATGTATTTGTTCTTAGAAATGCATAATGTTGAAAAAGTGCTTCAAAGAAACTGATTTGTGTGCCTTCCAATTTGTAGTGTTTGTTGAATATATAATATAGTTTTAATATCTCCATTAACCAACAAATACTTTAAAAAACCAACACCATGTAAGGATACCAGAAAAGGAGTCATTTTTCAAGTATATTAGATTTCTGTGCAAATTTTTGAAAAATCCTTAGGGTAGTTGTCTTACAAAAGACAATTGCCCAGATATTTTCTTAGATTAGATATCAAGTCTCACCCTAAAATAGAAAGAACACTGGCAACAGTTAGTGAGTTGCCTTTCATTTCTTGTTGAATGGAAATAGAAGAGTGGACTGAGCTAAGAATATAAAAATAGAAAAAAATTATTGGGAGGTGTTAACAAATCAACCAAGGTTATTTTTCTCTCTGTTTTTAAGAACATTCCATATTCATGTTGACAAAACCTTTACATAGAGTAAATGAAGAAATGTGTTTGGAACTCATACTTGCTAGGATTCAGGGTGTGAAATACTGAACATAGCACTCAAAGTTACTCAAGGAAAAGCACATTGCCAATAACTATTAACCCACACGATTATGAGACCATGCATTATTTCATATTGGGTGTAAAAGCACACTGATGTTATATACACATATCATAAACAAAGACAAAAGGGGAAGTTTATGGTTTAAGCCATTATGTGTCAAACAACACAACTGTTACTCATGTAAAAGATGTCTTATTTGGTACAGAGAGATACCTAGACAAACACATTTTCTAGCAAGTGATGGGTGAGAAGTACCTGGCAACTCACACAGAGAATCATTTTCTGTAGGGCTCTCTACCAGTACCACTCCTTACTGGCCCAATAATCCTATAAATAAGGAAAGCTATCTCTACTGGATGATAATAAAATCTACTTTCTCCTTCCAAGACTCTAGGAAAACTTTATTAGCTCAGAAATAACCAAAGAAACAGGTAGAAATCTTAAAAAGTGTATCACTCAGTTCACAAAAGCCTTAACACACATCAAAAGGTCATGGATTTCATTTTTATTTTTATTTTTTGTCTTTTCCCTGGAATCTACAATAGGTAATAAAATTCAAATCAAGTCACTTATCTTAGAGTCATAAAAAAATGAAAGAGTGTCTAGTAATGTGATTATAACTTGATTGAATCTATCAGATAAGCTGAAATATTTGTAAACTTGTCAGAAAGCTAAAAAAATCATGTAAGTAAAACAAATTAGAAGGCTACTATAAATTATTGAGAAGACTAAACTTGTACATAATTATAGATATTCTTACCTTGAAAAGACTGTTTGGCTCTGTCTACTAGTTCATCAATTGGATAACTGGCCAAGTTTCCTCTGGCATGTTTAGTTTTGCAGTAGGTACAAGCATTGAGACACCTGTTCAAACGACAGCAATAAGTAAAGCTGAAATTTTAAAGACAGTGCACACTTAACACAAAGAAAACAAACCAAAGTGCTATTTTAGTAACATTTGCACTTTATATAAGAGATATAAGAAACAAATATCTACTATACTTCATATTTATGTTATTTCTACCAGGCACAGAAATTTCCAATTATGTTTCAACCATTCAAAAATGATTGTACAGCCCAGCCAGCATGGCTCAGTGGTTGAACATCGACTTATAAACAAAAGGTCATGGTTCAATTCCTGGGCTGTGGGCTCAACCTCCAGTGTAGGGTATGCAGGGGGGCAGCTGATTAATGACTCTCTGTCATCATTGATGTTTCTATTTATCTCTCCCTCTCCCCATCTGAAATCAATAAAAAAAATTTAAGAATAATTGTACAAATCACATAATATTATCTTCAAATGCAAATATCCATGTGAAACAAAGTTTACAATGATTACTCAAAAGAAATTCAAGATCCAGAGTAAACCACTGCCATTTCTTTGGCTATTGTAATACTAAAATTTTAGTATCCCCTAAATATGCCATATTAATTGGAAATGAAAAAGCATATGCATTTAAATTTTAACTGACATAATAATGAAGTCAACAAAGTATTTTTATAGAAAGTACATTCTTGGAAATTTTCACATATTTTTCATTGTTTGAAATCAGAAAGAAATATTTAAACATGTACAATGTTTAGTTTTTCTCACTTTGAAATTTTAAAGCATTTGTAAAATGATCTTTTAAAACTTTGTTATTCATTATAGCAATTATTTGTAATGTCTAAAGATTACTTAAAAATTCTTCTTTTTAAAATTTTTCAAAACTAATGTCATCATTCTACTTTTATTTAATTTTTAATTAATTAAATTTCTCCTAGAGCAACTGAATCACTGTGTGGCTTTTTGTTTAATATTGAGCCTTATTTTGTTTTTTTAAATCCTCATCAAAGGATGTGTTTTTATTTAATTGAGAGAGAGAAGAAGGGAGAGAAAGAGACAGAGGAACATCAGTAAGAGAGAGAAACTTCAATCAATTGCCTCCCATACTGCCATGACCTGGGATCGAACATGAAACCTTTTTCGTATATGGGATGATGCTCCAACCAATTAACTCATGTGACTAGAACTTTTTTATATAGATCTATCTTCTATCCTATATTATATAATAAAAGCCTAATATGCTAAGTACCTGGTCGTCAGGTTATCCGTTCAACCAATCAAAGTTAATATGCTAATGATATCTTAAGGCCACTCAACTGCTCGCTATGATGTACACTGACCACCACAGGGCAGACAGTTGACTGGTTGATCAGTCACTATGACACGCATTGACCACCAGGGGGCAGACAGTCAATTGGTTGCTATGATGTGCAATGACCACCAGGGGGAAGACAGTTGACCAGTAGGTTAGCTTGTTGCTGGGGTTCAGCTGATCAGGACTGAGTGAGATGGGCCAAACATGCCCTGGAGTCTTCCCACAGTCCCTCCCCAGCTGGCCGACCTCCCACGTCCTTCCCTAGCCCCAATCTTACACTGGTGGGGTCACTATGCCTGGTGCACACCCTCTCACAATTCGAAACCCTTCCCAGGATGTCAGAGAGTCAGTTTCAGCCTGGTCCCACAGGCCAAGCCGAGGGACTCCACTCGTGGATGAATTTGTACACTGGGCCTCTAGTATATATAAAAAAGGTTAATATGCAAAGTGTCCCCTCAGGAGTTTGACCGGGAGAATGGGAATTCAATCACTCGCTATGACATGCACCGATGAACAGGGGGTGGCACAGAATATGGTGGTTGACAAGCAGTGACAATGGGCCATTGAGAGAGTGAGGGAAGGACAAAGCAGGGAGGTGGGGGAAACCACGTGGTGGTAGTGCGTAGATGACAAGGAAAGGAGGCAGGAAGGTGGGAAATCTAATAGGCCCTGATCACTGGCCAGGCCTAGGGACCCTACCCATGCACAAATTTTGTGCACGGGGACTCTAGTTTTATTATAAGTATTTCTTTTATCTTATAATAAGAAAACTTATTTAAATGATATTTTTAAATTATAAGAGTAAAACCAAATTTTTTTAGTTTTTAAAAATACTAAACCAAAAGAATATATGTTCACTGTAACATTATTTACAATAATCAAAATATGGAAATAATGTAAGTGTCCATAGATGGATGCATGGATAAAAAAAAATTGTGAAAAAAAAATTGTGGTATATTTATATATCCAATGGAATATTATTGATCTATAAAAAAAATAAAAATAAAGAAATCCTGCCATTTGTGACAACATGGAAGGACCTCAAAAGCATTCAGATAGGCAAAGATAAATACTATATAAACTTTTTTACATGTGAAATTTTAAAACTCACAGAAATAGAGAACAGATTAGTGGTAGCCAGAAGGTGAAATCTGTGGGGGAGGGGGGGGAGGCAGAAGGCAGAAGGGGACAGTGGGCAAATGGGTGAAGTTGGTCTAAAGGTACAAATTTCCACTTACAAGATAAATAAGTTCTGGGGATATAACCTATAGTATGGTAACTATGATTATAAATACCATATTATATTTGAAGATACTAAGAGATCTTAAAAATTCTTGTCATAAGGGGAAAATTATAAGTATATAGGATGATAGATGTTAACTAAACTTATTATGGTAAACATTGCACAACATGTACATATCTCAAATTATAATTTTATATATCTTAAACTTATGCAATGTTATATTTCAGCTTGCTCAAGGCCTAGAACTCAAATTTTAAGAGCTGAAATTCAAACCTGAACCTATCAAATTTCAAATTCCATTCTGTTTTCATACTAAGCTGCCTCCCCAGAATTAATGTGTATCAAACATCCTATCTACATACAAATGTAGATAAGATATAACCATAAGATAAGCCATCATCTGACATGAAATATAATGTAAAACAGCATATTTATTCAGAGATGTGGCCAATACTTATCATTCTATGTATAAAGCTATTTGTTTAAAACATGTATTTCTCTCTTTTATTCTTTGGAAATTTAAGACTAGGCTTCTTATATATCGGCTGGCCCAAACCAATTATTCCGATCCGGCTGTTTACAAGTTCTGGTTCCATCCTCCTGCTGGCTCTTTGGTAAATTATATCACCTTGTTTGGCTGGCCATGTTTCTAAAATTCTATCCCTCAGCTTCTCAAAGCTGATTGCTCTCTCTGCCCTTCTCCTCACCTCAAGTGGCTCCATGATCTACTGAATGCAGCAGACCCCACCATTTATTCACCTGTGATTCCCCATTGTGATTGGCGTTCACTCAAGTACCTCAGCACCCATTCAGGGAATCTCTTGATACTACATACTTAGGTCTCATAATTCCTAATGGAGAGCTCCATAAGTTAGATGGACAATAGAAAATACTTCCATTTCTGACTTGGGCTATTTCTTAAACATAACTATTTTAGGAGCCATCAGCCTGGAGAAGGGGAAAGAAATAGAAAGAGGAGGGAAGCAAATTGTAACATAAATGAATTAACACATGCAAAGCACTTAGAATATAGTCTGCACCTAGTAAGTGATCAGTAGATGCTGTCCAATAGTTGGTTAATGTGACTATTCTAAACAATTCTGTAAGGAAATAATTATACAGTATCATGTTCCAGGTGTACCTAACTTTACAAAACAGATGTGTTACTGATAGTTTGGCTGAAATCAACTGTGGAAAACAAATGAAATCAACTGTGGAAAACATATTTTCCTACTGGCTCGCTTAATAAAAATGGAAATATATCCCCCATGGAAAAATCACTCATGAAAATGTACTAAAAAGTTTAAATAAAACAAAGTGATACTCGGAAACATTTATAATAATGAAAATAAGCCACTAAGTATAAATATTACTTGAAGAATTCAAAATATTCTTTACTAAACTGTTCCCTTGTGGTTAATTAGGGTTGTTGATGTGATATGTTTTTGAAGTTCTAAACTGTTATATAAAATGAGTTCATTCTTACTTGCAGTTATCAAAATATTTTATATTATTTCAATAAAGTAAAAATTTCTAAAAAGTAAGATTCTTTAAGCATGTTAAAATAGCACTAACCACGTATTAAATCTGCTATGTCTTACATTTAAAAAGGAAAGAGATTTGTTGTAATCCAAAGTTATATGCAATACAAAATCAGAAAAGAATATTTGGTTTAAAAATTTTTTCTCAATCATTAAAAATAATGATGATCAATCATTTCAACATGACAAGCCTTCACTAAAATAAAGAGATTCACCACAGAAACCACCACAGAGAGTTTCAGTTATCTGTAAACAATTAAATAATTGTCTACTAGTAACACTGAGCCAGTTTCTTCAACCGTCAGAAAACAAAAGATCTTTGAAGATAGACTGTTGAAAGCCAAAACCAAAAAAAGAGAATAGCTGTTGAACTGCAAGGAACATGCAAAACCCTGAACTGCCTTAGAGTGCTCTGATGGAAGAATAAAGCTAGTGTACCACACTAAACTTTGCACTCGCAATTATATGGCCACAGGCCAAGAAATAACTGAAAACCTCAAAAGCAGAGGCAGATTAGGCAACCAATTTAGAAATTTAACTCTGGAACCTTAAAAAGCACCTGTGGTAGAATATTTTTAAATTACAGACACTAAACAAATAAAATAACAATAAATTTTCACAAATTAAAATATTTCAAAGGGTTCAAATGCATAATACACATAAATTTAGCAACTGAACCACAGAAAACAAATGAAAACAGTTTTAATAAATTCAGTTGTGTGTTTTTCTTTTAAAGAACATCTTCAGATATCACAAGATTTGGAATAATTAAGAAAATCACAATTAAGCTTTTAAAAATTCACCCATACTGATTTTTTTTTTTTTGCAGGAGAAAAAAAAGCTCGATTACTATTACCAGTGAATTCTACTGAGCATATAGAGAAAATCAAATACTAAGCATTCACACACTTTTATAAAAGTTGAAGAGGGAAGAAATACTTCATAACATATTCTATGAAGGCAGAATTACCTTAATACCAAAGCCAGATAAAGACACTGCAAGTACAGACCAATATCTCTTATGAATACTGATTTGAAAATTCTCAACAAAATACTAACAAAAAGAATGCAGAAGCATATTAAAAGAATCAGAAACTAAGACCAATTGAGATGTACTCGTGGAATGCAAGAATGGTTCAAAGTAAAAAAAATTGATCAATGTAATATGCCACATCAACAGACTGAAAAAAAGAAACACATGATCATATTAATGCAGAAAAAAAACTTGACAAAATTCAACAGCCTTTCAGTATAAAAATAATCAAACTAGAAATAGAAAGAAACATCCTCAACTTAACAAAAGCAATATATAAAAAATCCACAGTGAACATCATACTCAATGATAGATGACCAAATGTTTTTTCTCTAAGATTAGGAACAAAGCAAAGATGCCAACTTTCACCACTTCTACTCAACATAGTACTGGAAATTCTAGCCTAAGTAATTAGAATTTTTTTTAAAAAATGCATTTAAATTAAAAAAAAAACTTAAACTTATCTCTTTGCAAATGATATGCTCTTATATGTAGAAAAATCCATAATTATTTTTTAAAAACCTGTTACTATACATGAATTCAGCAAAGTAGCAATATACAGAGGAAATACACACATACAAACACACTTGCATTTCTATTCACAAACAATGAAATACATTTAAAAAGAAAGTCACAAAAGCAAATCCAGTTAAAATAGCATTAAAAAGAATATAGTGCTTAGAAATTAACAATCAAGGAGGTGAAAATCTTATACAATAAAAGCTACAAAGCACTGCTGAAAGAAACTGATGATAACATAAATACATGGAAAACAATATTCAATAATTGAGAGACATTATTAAAATGTCAGTATTTCCTAAAGCAATCTATAAATCATTGTGATACAAATTCCAATGATGTTTCTTGAAGAAATAGAAAAATACATCCTAAAATTCATATATAATTTGAGGAGACCCAGATAACCAAAACAATACTGGAAAACAAAACAAAACTGGAGAACTTGCATTTCCTGATTCAATGCTTTCTATAAAGGTACATTAATCAAAATAGTGTGATAATGGCCTAAACAGACATATTAGTCAATGGAATAAAATGGAGAGGCCAAAAATAAACCCTCAAGTACATGATCAAATGACTTTTGACAAAGGTGCCAAGATCATTTAATGAGATAAGGAGAGTCTTTTTAATAAATGATGCTGGAAACACTGTATATTCACATGTCAAAGACTAAAATTTGAACTTTATCTAATACCATATACAAAAATTATCTCAAAATAGATCAAGAATCTATATGTAAGATCTAAAATAACAAAATTCTTAGAAAAAAATATAGGATAAAATTTTCGTGACACTGGACTTGGCACAGGAAACAAAAGGAAAAACAGTTAAACTGGACTTCAGGAAAATTTTTAAGTTTTTTACACCAAAAGATTATAAAACACAGTAAAAAGGCAATCTACAGAATCAGAGCTAATGTTTGCAAAACATATTAACTGATAAAGAATGATATCGAGAATACACAGAGAACTCTAAAACTCACCAACAAAAAAACAAATAATTAGACTCAAAAATGGGCCAAAGATTTGAATATGTAGATATTTCTCTAACTGAAACTCTCTGTGGTGGTTTCTGTGGTGAATCTCTTTATTTTTGTGGCAAGTATCAAAAAACAAACTAAGATCTGGCTGGTGTGTCTATGTGGTTAGAGTATTGGCCCAAGCACCAAGAGTTGTAGGTTCGATTCCAGGTCAAGGGCACATCCCTGGGTTGCAGGTTTGACCCTTGCCCCAGTTGAGGCACGTGCAGAGGCAACCAATGGAACTCTCTCTCTTCCCTTCCCTTCCACTCTCTCTAAAAATCAATGGAAACATTTTCCTTGGGTGAGAATTAACACAATAGAAGAATTGGCAAATGTGAGGAGAAAATGGAACCTTTGTGCAATGCTGGTGGGACTATAAAATGGTAAAGCAGTTGTGGAAAACAGTATGGTGCTTCCTCAAGAAATTAAAAGTAAAATTACCACATGATTCTTGGTATATAACCTAAATAATTGAAAGCAGAGTCTTTAAGAGATTTGTATAGTCATATTCATAGCAACAGTAGCAACATATCTGTGTATTCTTGATATCATTCCTTATCAGATAATATGATTTTAGCATTAGCTAAAATGTGGAATCAATTCAAGTGTCCTACTATTGAATGGATGGATAAGCAAAACTATTGTAATATCATTACACCACTAAAATAAAGGGAATTCTGCAATATACTACTTTAGAACTTGGAGGATATTGTGCTAAGTGAAATACACCATCATGAAAAGACAGACTCTGAGTTTCCACTTCTATGAGGTATCTGGAATAGTCCAATTAAGAGACAGAAAATAGAATGGTGACTGCCAGGGCCTTGAGAGAGGGACAAATGGGAAGTTATTGTTTAATGGTATAAAGTTTCATTTTTCCAAGATAAAAAGATTCATGGAATGAATGTTACTGATGGTGGTACAACCATGTAAATGTACTATACTCATTCATTCGCTCATTCACTTATTTATTTTCAATATATTTTTTATTGATTTCATAAGAGGAAGGGAGAGAGAGAGAAACATCGATGAGAGAGAATCATTGATTGGCTGCCTCCTGCACATCCCCCAAAGGGGACTGAGCCTGCAACTCAGGCATGTGTCTTGACTGGAATCAAATCTAGGACCCTTTAGTCTGCAGGCCGATGTTCTACCCACTAAGTCAAACCAACTAGGGCTAAATGTACTGTATTTAATATCCCTGATCTGTATACTTACAAATGGTTAAGATGGCAACTTTTGTTATGTGTGTTTTACCAAAAAGTTTTAAAATGAGAAAAAATCTATAATAAAAGGGTAATATGCTAATTAGACCAGACAACTTCTGGACGTCATTCCAGATGTCCTTCTTGATGAAGCTGGAGCCAGAGGGAAGCCGGCCCAGGTTCTGGGTGCCTGTAGGCAGCCCAAGGGAAGCAGCCAGAGGAGAGAAGGCCTACTCTTGCACCAATTTTCATGCATCGGACCTCTACTAATACGTAACTATTTATTTGCTTAATATTCTTAGTAGATTACAATTTACATAAAGAACAGGCATACATCTTACTATCTGCTGTAGTGTCTAACAGAGTGCCTTCTATGCTACTAAAATATCATTAAATATTCAAAGTTATTAGTGATTTCAGAATAGACTAGAGAATATACTTGGTTAGAGAGCCAGAAGTAGTTATAATTGTATCTTCTAGTGGGGAAAATACAATGAGATACAATGAGATAGGGAAAGGGAAGACAGGAATGAAGAAGGCCCAGGGCAGTAATATGGATCTGGCAGGCAAAAGGATCAGTACTCTTGTCTTCCAGGCAGCTAGAAATAGGAACTAAAGCTAAAATACTAAAACTATAAAGCCAGGGACGTTATATAGGATATACCCACAATACAGTGTGTACACCATGCCAAGTGGACTACCCAAAAAGAGAAATCAAAGGACCATAGTATCCATCAAGAATATCCGTTTTTATTATAACTGTCTGTACTTTTTCCATCAGTAGTTCTCAGACTCTAAGATGTCAAAGAGAAATAAATTTAAAATGCACATACTTAAAACTGATCACCAATTAGGGTGTCAACTATTTTTTTTTTAGAGAAATTATCCTGTAGTGCAATTATTTTATTAACAAACAGCTTATTTCAACACAAAAATGGGAGAAGAATCATGAAGGACCACACATGTAGCTTCAGAAAAACTCACTTATTTTCCTTATATTTGTCATTTCACCAGAAGCCAGAAAAAAATCCATCAAATTCTACAGAAATTACTGTAGCAGATGATTCTATAATATCTACCCAATTTTTCTCACATTTATATAACCTTTATAGAGAAATGGAAATAAAATAGCTTTGAGTGATTATTAGCCTAAATCACTTAACATGCCAATTGATACAGACACAGAAGAAATATAACTAATAAGTAACAATAATAATTCCAGTTGGATTTTCAAAGAATTCTATTTGTAGTTAGTGGTTTTTTCCCTGGGAGACAAAGTCCCACACCCATAATAGAAACAACTGTTTCTGAATATGTTTACCAAAATAGCATGGTGAAAGATGATGAAATTCTGTCAGCCATAAAGCACACACTTTCGTAAAAATATACTTCTGTTCCACCTACATTCTTATTTTTAGTTTTATAAAACAACTAGAGCCAAAATTGGTTTGGCTCAGTGCATAGAGCATCAGCCTGTGGACTGAAGGGTCCCAATTTCAATTCCAGTCAAGGGCATGTACCTTGGTTTCGGGCACATCCCCAGTAGGGGGGTGTGCAAGAGGCAGCTGATCGATGTTTCTCTCTCACCAATATTTCTAGCTCTCTATCCCTCTCACTTCCTCTCTATAAAAAAATCAATAAATTAAAAACAAAACAAAACACCTAGAGGCCTGGTGCAGAAATTCATGCATTGGGGGAGGGGGCTGTCCCTCAGCTCAGCCTGCACCCTCTCCATTGGAATCCTTTGAGGGATGCCTGATTGACTGTTGGCTCCCTACTGCTCACTGGCCTGCCTTCTTGATTGCCCCTAATTGCTTCTGCCTGCCATTCTGATTACCCCGCAACCACTACCCTGCCAGCCAGATTGATGCCTAACTGCTCCCCTGCCAGCCTGTTTGCCTCTAACTGCCCTTCCTGCAAGCCTGGTCACCCTAACTGCCCTCCGCTGTAGGCCTGGTCACGCCTAACTGCCCTCCCACACAGGTTTGATCACCCTCAACTACCCTCCCTTGTAGACCTGGTCCCTCCCAACTCCCCTCCCCTGCCGGTCTGATTGCCCACAACTGCCCTCCCTTGCAGACCTGTTCCATCCTAACCGCTCTCCCCTGCTGGCAATCTTGTGGTGGCCATCTTGTGTCCATATGGGGACAGGATCTTTGACCACATGGGGGCAGACATCTTGTATGTTGGAGTGATGGTCAATTTGCATATTACTCTTTTATTAGATGGGATAGAAGTCTGGTGCACTGGTGAGGACCAGCTGGTTTTCCCTGAAGGGTGTCCCAGATCAGGGTGGGGGTTCCCATGGGGAATAGGGTGGCCTGGATGAGGGGCCTTTGGTGGTTTTCAGGCCAGCCATGCCCCCCAATGACCCAAGCAGAGGCCCTGGTATCTGGGATTTATTTATCTTGAAACTTTGTAGCCTTAAATGGAGGCCAAGACAGGCCAGGGCTGCAAAAGCTTGGTTTCTTTTTTACTGGGGGCAACCCTAGCCTCCTGCTCTCTCCAGCTCTATGGCTGCTGCCATTTTTATTAGGGTTTATTTATCTTCTATAACTGAAACTTTGTAGCCTTGAGTGGAGGCCTGAGCCCACAATGGTGTGTGGAAAGCCTGGCTTCCTCCATTGCTGGGGAAACCCAAGCCTCCCTCCTGTTCTCTCTGTAGCTGCAGCCATCTTGCTTTGTGTTAATCTGCATACTCACTCCTGATTGGCTGGTGGGCATGGCTTCTGGGTATAGCAGAATGGTGGTTAATTTGTATATTACTCTTTTTATTAGATAGGATGCCAGTGGTACAAAAAATTAATGCTAGCCTATTGCTTACACTTTGTGAAGACAGCAGTGGAGATAGCTGCAAGCAATCAACAAATAATAGTTGCTAATAAAACAAAAATACTTGATTGACCATTAGAGCAGGACACACCATACAAAATGACTTTGAGCTACAGATTTGAATTAACTTATAAATATCCAAGAGGCAAAAGAAACAGGGACTCTGAAGGCAAATATGTATCTCTAACTATGGTATAAATCATATATACACAAAAATACATGATTTATCCCTTTAAAACGTAATTCTGCCATGTAAGGCATATTCCCAATACTATCTAATAAAAGACTAATATGCATATAATATCACTTTGCTATAGCCACAAGCCATGCCTACAAGCCACGCCCATCGGCCAATCAGGAGTGAGTATGCAAATTAATCCCAACCAAGATGCCTGCAACTACAGAGCGAGCAGGAGGGAGGCTTGGGTTTGCCTGGTGATGGAGGAAGCTAAGCTTTTCACACACCCTGGTGGGCCCAGGCCTCCACTCAAGGCTACAAAATTTCAATTACAGAAGATAAAAAAATCACAAGAGAAATGGCTGCCACCATGGAGCAAGCAGGAGACTAGGCTCCGCTCCATGTTACAAAGTTTCAATTGTAGAAGATAAATAAATTCCAGATACCGGGGCCTCTGCTTGGGTCACCGGGGGTCGTGGTCGGCCTCAAACCACCACAGGCCCCTCGCGTAGGCCACCCCATTCCCCAAGGTAACCTCCACTCTGATCTAGGACACTCTTCAGGACAAACCAGCTGGCCCCAACACATGTAGCATGCCTCGATCCTATCTAATAAAAGAGTTATATGCAGATTGATCATCACTCCAACACACAAGATGTCTGCCCCCATGTGGTCAAAGATTTTCCCCCAAGTGGACACAAGATGGCCACCACAAGATGGCTAGCAGAGGAGGGTAGTTGGGAGGGATCAGGCCTGCAAAGGAGGGTAGTTGTGGGTGATCAGGCCAGCAGGGGAGGGAAGTTGGGGGGGGCCAGGCCTGCAAGGGAGAGCAGTTGGCGGGAGGGGTCCAAGCCTGCAGGGGAGGAAAGTTGTGAGGGACCAGCCTGTAAGGGAGGGTAGTTGGGGGGGTGGAGACTGAGCCTGCAGGGAAGGGCAGTTCGGGGGGTGGGGGGACCCAGGACTGTAGGGGAGAGCAGTTGCAGTTAGGGGTGAGCAGGCCTACAGGTTTGGGGGGCAGTTAGGGGCAAACAGGCTGGCAGGTGAGCAGTTTGGCATCAATGAGACTGGCAGGGGCAGCGTTAGGGGGGTGATCAGGCTGGCAGGCAAAAGTGGCTAGGGGCAATCAGGAAGGCAGGCAGGTGAGTAGTTGAGACCAGCAGTCCTGATTTGTGAGAGGGATGTCCGACTAAAGGGGCAGTCAGACATCACTCAAAGGGTCCCAGATAGGAGAGGGTGCAGGCTGGGCTGAGGAACCACAATCCCTGCCCTATGTATGAATTTCATGCACTGGGCCTCTAGTATACTATAAAGTTTAAAACACAATAACAAGAACCCTTTCAACAATAATACAGCCACCAGGGCAGCGTGGCTCAGTGGCTGAACCAGGAGGTCATGGTTTGGTTCCCTATCGGGGCACATGCTTGGGTTTCAGGTTCAACCCACAGTAGGGGGGTTGCAGGAGGCAGCAGATAAATGATTCCTCTCATCATAGATGTTTCTATATTTCTCTCCCTTGCAAATCAATAAAAACATTTTTTTAAAGTGGTGCTTTTATTATATGCCTGTAATGAAGCCAAATTTATGTAATGGTGATATTAAAAATAACATTTATTTACTTCCTATGCCTTACAGTAACATTTGTCAGCTATTAAATTACAGACTTACCTAAGAGTTAATTTACTGAAGGTTTGATTAACCACATGCTAAATATACCAAACAAAAACCACTGACTATAGTTTAAAAGTAAAGGAGTCTTAGTGAGGAGAACTATTGTTTTCGCTTCCTCAGTGATTTTGGAGGTTGACTTCTGCTGAGTTAAAATCTCACAGGAAACACTGGCCAAAGCTAATTCTATAACATATCACAGGTACCACCTTTTGGCGCCTGGGATAAAGGGTATTGTTCTAACATTGGTCAAAACATCCTGAAAAAAGTTAAAAAAAAAATAAAAATCTTACATTTGAATTATGTTGAAACTAGAAAGCAAATTTCAGATAATTTTCTAACCTGTGTGGGAAAATAAATTGTTTGTGTCGAATAATGGTGTGTCGAATAATGGTGTAATTACATAATGAAGCAAGAGGTGTTTTAAACTGAAATGGAAAAGTAGTGCCTAGGCATTTATGCAATTACCCACTATTTTAATTTCAACAAATTCTCCAATTTTGAGAGCAATAATTCTAATTAACATTATGATAATCTAAATAAAATTCAACCCCATCTTTACCTTTAGAAAATAACTACCGAAAGCAAGACCAAGAGAAAATACCATTTATCAGAGCTAAAATGAGGGAGCTAGCAGGTCCTTAATGCATGGCCAGTGGCAATCAAGCTGACTACCCAAACCTCCATAGAGGAAAGCTTTTTGTCAGGCCCCAGGTGTAAACTGGTTTAGTGTATCTTCTCCTTCATACACCTTACACCTTATTACTTGACTGATTGTGAGAATACCTACTGATTCAATAAAAGCTCTTTAGTGGGATGGGATGGATGGGGGAGATAAAGCCATTATACCCCATTAAATACTTTAGAATTCAGTCCTTTATAAAGAACCATGATGTTTTGAGAAACATTAGGATGGAAAAGATAAACATTAATCACAGTGGAGAAAATATGTCAGTTTAAGAAGTCAAACAGGAACATTTAATTTTTCAGAGATGAACAATATACCAAGAACTTCCTTACCAACAGGTGGTGATATCTACAGGGTATAACCCTGAAGGAACTGCCCTTGATGGAGGCAAAAGTGAATTGTAAGAAACCTCTGACTCCTCAGTAGGGCTAGATATACAGGCATACACCAAGGAATGAAAAGTTTCTTTCATTTAAAAGAATCAGCTGGTGTGATACACTAAGAATATTTATCAAAATTTCAAATAAGATCAGGCTTCATACCTCAGTGCCCACCGTTCCCAAACTGTACAAAACAAATGATAGGAAATACTACTTATCAGCATTTCCAGGGTAGATTATTTTCCTACATTTAAATGTTATTTTATTGTTTTTCAACAGATCCTATTGAAAAATTCTTATTCATATTTCCAAAGACCTCCTGTCCTATTTGACTTATTTTGTTCTAGATTACACAAAATAAATTCATTTAAGATTTATCAAGATGAAATCATTCCAGCCCTTTGATCCTCTATTCAATGGATAGAGCATCAGCCTGTGGACCAAAGGGTCCCGGGTTCAATTCCGGTCAAAGGCACATGCCCGTGGTGTATGCTCGAACCCCAGTAGGGGCAGCCCATCAATGATTCTCTTTCATCATTATAGTTTCTATATCTTTCTCCCTCTCCCTTCCTCTCTGAAATCCATAAAAATATATTTTAATAAATCTTTTAAAAAAGATAAGTCATTCCAATCTGGCCTAATAATTCCATTTCTAGGGGTTCTCATAGATTGCTGATGACAGTTATAATTTTATCAAAGACAAGTCTGCTAATATGTGTTAAAAGCCTCCCTCACAAGGGTTCCTCCAGTAACTATTTCCAATATAATAAATATTTATTTTTAAAGTAATCAATTTGTATACAATATATAAAAAAATAATAGGAGAATACAAGATAGCAGCATAGGTAAACACCTACACTGCTGCCTCGCACAACAATTTCAAAACTACAACTAAAAGACAGACGGACATCATCCAGAACCACAGGAAAGCTAGCTGAGGGGAAATTCTACTACTAGAAGGAAAGAGAGGGGCTCACAGAGACCCAGAGGAGCTGTAAAAAGCGTGAGGTATGGAGAGACGCGTGTGGAGAGAGTGGGTGCCGGAGTACCTGGCTGGCTTTCTCTGGTGGAAGGGAAAGGAAGATTCACAACAGCATTGAACCCTTTATCTTACTACACTGAACCCCAGGTCCAGGTGAAACACATACAGGGGGAGTTTGGACTATGAAAAGGGAGAAGTACACAGAAGTTTAGGGCAGTCACAAAAGATCAGAAGTCTAGTGTCGCACAAGGCACTGCGCGGAGGACCAACTGCTGATTGTGCCACTGGCTTAAACAAGTGGGTGGGAGACAGACCTCCCAACTGTGCCACTTCTAAATCCACTAAACCCCATTTTCGGACTCATATGGTCCCAGAGGGCAAGGGAGCCAGAGAGGCAGCAGTCTAGAGGCACTGCGAAAGAGCACGCTGAGCTCCAGCGATTACCCAGTCACGTGAGACTCAGGGGCCATGGAGGGCGGGACCGACTGGAAGGCAAGGCAATCCTTTAAGCCCTGAACTCCACCCATCCCAAGTTCAACAGAAAGGCTTCTGCAGTTTTGCAAGTCTTGTATCATAAAGCTGAATCCAACACAGAAGTTCTACTGGCATAGTGAAAATGCCAAGAAAAGGGAAGTGATCACAAACAAAAGTAATGGAGGAAAACAAAAGACTGGATATAGAGTTCAAAACCACACTTATAAGGTTTTTCAAGAATATCCTAGAAAAGTTGAATAAAGTTAGCAATAACAAAAGGAAATGAAAAAGAACCAACTGGAGATGAAAAAGAACCAATTAGAGATGGAAAAGGACCAACTAGAGATGCAAAAGGTCCAACTAGAGATGAAAAACCAACTAGAAATTAAACATACACTGACTGAAATAAAAAATATTATACAGAGTCCTAACAGCAGACTACAGAAAGGCAAGAATCAAGTCAAAAAAATGAAATATAAAGAAGCAGAAAACACTCAACTGGAAAAGCAAGAAGAAAAAAGAATCCAAAAATGTGAAGATAATGTAAGGAGCCTCTGGGACAGCTTCAAGCATACCAACATCAGAATTGTGGGGGTGCCAGAAGAAGAGAGAGAAGAAGATAGTGAAAACCTATTTAAAGAAATAATGACTGAAAACTCCCCACATCTGGTAAAAGAAATAGACTTACAACTCCAGGAAGGACACAGAACCCCATATAAAAGGAATCCAAAGAGGACCACACCAAGACACATCATAATTAAAATACCAAGAGCAAAAGACAAAGAGAGAATATTAAAAGCAGCAAGAGAAAAACATTAATTACCTACAAGGGAGCACCCATATGCTCCCTTGAGCACCCATATGATTGTCAGCTGATTTCTCAACAGAAACAATGCAGGCCAGCTGGGAGTGGCAAGAAATATTCAACGTGATGAATAGCAAAAACCTACAACCAAAAATACTCTATCCAGCAAAGCTATCATTCATAATTTGAGAGCAGATAAAGAGCTTCACAGAGAAAAAAAAGTTAAAGGATTTCATCAACTCCAAACCAGTATTATATGAAATGCTGAAAAGTACTCTATTAGAAAAGGAAGAAGAAAAAGATAAAAGACAAGAAAATTATGAAGAACAAATACATACCTATCAACAAGTGAATCTAAAAATTAAGTGAATTCAAAATTTGATCAAGAGAATAAACTGGTGAATATAATAGAATCAGGAGCACAGAAAGGGAGTGGACTGATCATTTTCAGGGGGAAAGGGGTGAGGGGTGTACAGGGAAAGACTGGACAAAAATCATACACCTATGGATGAGGTCAACGGGAGGGAGGTTAAGGGTAGAGGGAAGGGTGGGAGCTGGGTGGAGGGGAGCTATGGAAGGGAAAAAAGAGAAACAAATGATGTAATAATCTGAATAATAAATATTTAATTTAAAAAAAAGAAAGTTATAAGGAAAAGGAAAAAAATAATAAAATAAAATATAAACTTTAAGCTTATATATTGTTGATCCACTGAATCCAGTATGTAGGGTCATAAATCAAATATTCTCTTTCTGTAGGTCATGTTTGGAGGTATCTAAAATGGTACCTGGTGTTAGGCCAGTGGACTCAGACTGGACCTTGGTTCAGCAACCTCAGTATTTGAGTTCTGGCTAAGAAAGAATTCAGAGTCAAGACTCAAACTATACAAAAAGGTTTATTTAGAAAGTCTTAGAGGTAGAAGAAGTCACCCATAGAAAAAATTCACCCAGGAAACAAGTTACAGAGGCATAAAATAAAAAAGAAAGAAAAATCAATAAAATATATTTTAAAAAATAAATAAATAAAAGTGGTCTTTGTTGACTGTCCTTATCCTGCTTGTCCTTACTTAAAAAAAAAAATTCCCTCTGGTCTCTTGACCTTCACTCAGTCATGTCACTTACCTACTTAAAATTCTGTAATGGCTCCTCATTGCTCATACTATAATAAAATCCAAACTCAAGTAATAAAATCCCTAGTCCACAGCATTCATTCTACAGAATCTGGCCTTCTCTCATACTACTCTCTCCCATTTACTGGTTTTGTTATCTCAGTCTTTTTACAGTCCCTCAAGGTGCTAAACCCTCTATGCCTGTCTCCCTGGTCTGCTCTTCTCAATCAAGCACTTGTTGCCTTCCTACCATAGTACCTAATTTCCCTGTTTATTAAATTAGCCTCTCAAGCAAGACCCATGCTCACTCTTTGCTCATATCTTCATTTCCAGCATCCAGAACAGTGCCTAGTACTTAGTAGATGCTCAATATTTATTGAATGAGCAAATGAATGGGGAGGTTGGGAGTTGATTAGCTCTTACACTAGAGCAGTGGTCAGCAAACTCATTAGTCAACAGAGCCAAATATCAATAGTACAACAATTGAAATTTCTTTTGAGAAATTAGACTTCTTCTAATGCCACTTCTTCAAAATAGACTCACCCAGGCTGTGGTATTTTGTGGAAGAGACACAGTCAAAGGGCCAAAGAGCCGCATGTGGCTCAAGAGCCACAGTTTGCCGACTACGGCACTAGAGCAGTGGTGGCCAGCCTTTCAGACCTCACAGACCACTAGTTGGCGACTATTGCTCTAGAGTATAGTTGTGTGGGACAGGGCCCTTTATTAGTTTGTTCCCTGTGCCTGGGGTTCAGGAAAGTTTAAATTTTATTTTGCTCTACTGTGAAGAGGTGGAACCAGGATTCAAATGCAAGTCTATTTGACTACAAAGTTCATGCTCTGGGCCACGTGAATCCAGAGGGAGGAACTCGGGGAGTCAAATGCATTTAAGTTTAAGAAAAGATGGATTGGTAACAAAATTGGGACAAGGATTAGAGCATTTTTCCCAAATCCCCACAGTCCTTTCCTATTTTGCTAGCTGATTCAGGCAGGGTAGGAGAGCTGTCAATTTCTCCGTTCCAGAAGCCTTTCCAGAGCTGCTGAAATGCTTTCTTTTAGGCCAGTGGTTCTCAACCACTCTAATGCCGCGACCCTTTCATACAGTTCTTCACATTGTGGTGACCCCAACTATAAAATTATTTTCATTGCTACTTCATAACTGTAATTTTGCTACTGTTAATGGATCATAATGTAAATATCTGTTTTCCAATGGTCTTAGGAGACCCTGCTAGCGGCGTCACAACCGACAGGTTGAGAACTGCTGTTTTAAGCTGAGAGATAGCCCCATCAGCCCCCACTTTATCATTCCATCTTGACCTCAAAGTAGAAAAAAGGAGAACCAAAGGAGCTGAGCATCCTCACATCTCTCTCACCTTAGGCTGTTATCTTGCTGAATTTGAACCATCTCTCATGAGAGAGGTATACTTTGAGCAGGATCTTATAGAAGAGGAAACTAAGCTCAGACACCATAAGTAATTAACCCAAGGTCACATAGCTGGTAAATGGTTCAGGTGAAATTTAACTTTAAGATTTGAATCCCAGGTCTTCCTTGGTGCTCCCTACGGAGGTGGCAGCCATCTCCTACTCGGCATCATGACTGCCCTCAGTCCTCTCATAAAACCCAGGATTTGCAAAAAGAGGACCAAGAAGTTCATCCAGCACCAATCAAACTGATGTCAAAATTAAGCAGAACTGGTAGAAACCCAGAAGCACTGACAATAGGTGTGAAGAAGATTCAAGGGCCAGATCTTGATGCCCAACAATGGTTATGGGAGCAACAAGAAAAAAAAGCACATGCTGCCCAATGGCTTTCGGAAGTTTCTGGTCCATAATGTTAAGGAGCTTGAGGTGCTGCAGAGGTGAAACAAATCTCACTGTGCTGAGATTGCTCACAGCATCTCCTCAAAGAACCGCAAAACCACTGTGGAAAGAGCAGTCCAGCTGTCCATCAGAGTCACCAATCCTAATGCCAGGCTGTACAGTGAGGAAAGTGAATAGACAGATTGTTGTGCACATTGTATTTGTGTTAATAAAACCATAAAGTTCTGCTACAAAAAAAAAGAGAAAAGGAATAATATTTCCAAGTCCAGATTCTTAAAAACAAAACACTCTTGCTGTCATAATAACAAATGGTAAGCAAATAGTTACACAATGCTTACTGTGTGCAAGCACTATTTTAAGTAATTTTCTGTATTAAATCACTTTTAATTCTTCCAGCAACCTCATAAATTTTTTTTATCCTTTTACAGATAAAGAAACTAAAACAGAATGAAACTAAGTAATTTATTTAAGACTAGAAATGATTGCTGAGGTTAGGATTTCAAACTAAAAAGCCCGAGATCATATTATTTTAATATACAAATTTTTTTTAAATCTATATTAATATATGATTTCATTGATGCACTAAGATCCATGACCAAGTATCAGATCCTAAGGCATCTAAATTTCACTACTATATATATATATATATATACATATATATATATATATATACACACACACACACACACATACATACATATATATACATACACACACACACACACACACATTAAATAAAACATACATAATACATGGTAAATTCTCAAAGAAACTATATTTTTAGATCTTTTTATTGCTGAGAAAATAATTTTCCCCCTCACTTGTTAGCTACAAAAAAAGAAAGTTAACTTGAAATAGCTGTAGATGCATCCCCCCTCTCCTCGGCCCCTCCGTGGTAACTATTCAAGAGATGCACACTCCAATTCTATTTCTTATCAACTGGAATGTCAGTCAACTTGTCAAAGAACATCTGCAGTTTAAGCTGAGTTTCTAGATAAGATTAACTTAGTGGCGCTGCCTTATAAAGAGGAAATATTTTTATAATATGTAAATTTATTACATTTGTGGAATATAATGACTGAAATTCAGCATAACAAACAGTTTTTGTAACTCAATCATTAATCTGATTTTCTTCAAGGCTTTTTTTTCCCCATTGCCATTTCTTAAGAGCACTTCCAAATTCATGACACAGTCGTTCAACCAATTCACTACCAAAATATGTAAATGTGGCCTATCCATAAGAAATACACTCTCACTTTTTCTTTCAATCTGTTATTGCTGGTGTCTTGGGGTGCCATGAGGAAAAGAATTTCCTGAAACTACCCACAGGAGGATGGGGTTTTGTTCAAAG
>PVJN01035622.1:0-21994 GCA_004026805.1 Lasiurus borealis | reverse complement strand
GGGGAAAAAAAGAGAAACAAATGTAATAATCTGAATAATAAAGATTTAATTAAAAAAAAAAAAAGAATTGTGGGGGTGCCAGAAGAAGAGAGAGAGCAAGATACTGAAAACCTACTTGAAGAAATAATGACTGAAAACTTCCCCTACCTGCTGAAAGAAATAGACTTACAAGTAAGTCCAGGAGGCACACAGAACCCAAATAAAAGGAATCCAAAGAGGACCACACCAAGACACATCATAATTAAAAGCAAGAGCAAAAGACAGAGAGAGAATATTAAAAGCAGCAAGAGAAAAACAGTTAATTACCTACATGGGAGCACCCATATGATTGTCAGCTGATTTCTCAACAGAAACAATGCAGGCCAGATGGGAGTGGCAAGGAATATTCAAAGTGATGAATAGCAAGAACCTACAACCAAGATTATTCTACCCAGCAAAGCCATCATTCAGAATTGAAAAGCAGATAAAAGAGCTTCACAGATAAGAAAAAACTAAAGGAGTTCATCAACACCAAACGAGTATTATATGAAATGCTGAAAGGTACTCTTTAAGAAGAGAAAGAAGAAAAAGGTAAAGATAAAAATTATGAACAACAAATACATATCTATCAACAAGTGAATCTAAAAATCAAGTGAATTAACAATCTGATGAACAGAATAAACTGGTGAATATAATAGAAACAGGAGCATAGAAAGGGAGTAGACTGACAATTCTTAGGGTAAAGGGGTGAGGAGGGGTGCAGGGAGAGACTGGACAAAAATCATACTCCTATGGATGAGGACAATGTGGCGGGAGGTAAGGGTAGAGGGAGGGGTGGGCGCCGGGTGGAAGAGAGCTATGGAGAGAAAAAAAGAAAAACAAATGTAATAATCTGAACAATAAAGATTTAATTTAAAAAAGTAAAAATAAATTAAAATTAAAATTCAATGGTTTTTACTAGAATTCATCACCTGAAAGAAAACCTACTATAATGAATTTAATGAATTCATTTTGTAGGCATGGCAACAAACATGATTACGCTGCCTGACAGTCCAAGTTAAAGGATGTGCTACAGTCAAGTCTCAGCTGCTTTTCAAAAAAGGCTATTTATTCATGGGCGAAATCTTAAAATTTATACTGTTAAATTATTCCTTTACCAGCTTATTCACTTTCATCTTTACTGAATAGCAAGTGACTATTATCCCCCATCTTCCTTTTCTTAGCATTCTCACAAAATTACTTATTTAGTTAGTAACAGTTTATTATATTTTGTTGAATATTACGTGAATCCATTTTATCTTTTTTTACATTTTTATAGTTTACAGCAGTGCAGAAAAAATTAATTTATTATACACTGCACAGCACTGCTGCTTATTGCACACAAACATACCCACTAATGAATCTTTGAGTATTAAATACTTAGAAATACATGACTGATTGTTGCAGGGACATAAGAAGTGCTTTACTGATATCTGGAAGAGTTGATTAAAGTTATTCAACGGGTTTTATTACTTTTACCATTTAAATAAGGCAATTTTAATATATATAAATAAAATCATCCTTCTATATGCCTTAAACTTATACAGTAATGTATGTCAATTATTTTAAAAAAAACTGAAAAAAATAGTTGTGTATCACTTAACAATGGGATATGTTCTGAGAAATGCATCATTAGTGGATTCTGTCATTGTGTGAACATCATATACTGGCACTTGCTGCTCCCCACAATCAATATTACAACTGAAATACACAAGAGCCGTCATTCAGAACTGCCTGAAATCAAACTGAGAAGATATAGCCTACTAAAGGGGATATATTATAGCTTATTGCTCCTAGACTACAAACCTGTATAGCATGCTATTATATTGAACGCTGTAGGCAATTTTAACACAAACACGTAAGTACTTGTGTATCCAAATGTATAGAAAAGGTCCAGTAAGAATATGGTCTAAAAGTGTAAAGAATGTATTAGGCCTTCACATTCAATCACTGATTCATCCAGAGCAACTTCTAGTGTTGCTCTGGATGAATCAGTGAAAGTGAAGGCCTAATACATTCTTTACACTACTACAGACTTTGTACATATTGTCCCACAAGCCCTTCTTGTGCTTCCTCCCTACAGAGTAAACAGCAGAACACTGAAGCTGCCAATCATTCTAAGAATGACTGTCAGGAGGAAGTGATAGATGGCCTGAGAATTAGCAGGAATAGACAGAAATCTATAGGGGATAGTCAGGATGACTATCGTTTGGGCTATTGTATTTGGACCAGTGGTAAGATTAAGGAACATGGTTGTAGCCATAAAAAAGTGAGGGTATCCCTCAGCCGGTGTGGCTCAGTGGTTGTGAATTAACCTATGAACCAGGAGGTCACATTTCAATTACTGGTTGGGGCACATGCCTGGGTTGTGGGCTCGATCACCAGTGTGGGTTGTACAGGAGGCAGCTAATCAATGACTCTTTCTCATCATTGATGTCTCTATCTTTCTCCTTTCTTCTTTGAAACCAAAAAAAATTTTTTTTTTTTGAAAAATTAGGGTGTTTAACATGGACATGGTGTAGTACTACGAACTCAGTATTTTGACTTTGGAAATTTGTTTTTCATTCCACTGGCAAAAAAGGTCTCTCTCAGGCATTGAACTGACGAGAGAAATAAAACTTTTCTATGCTTTACAGCATTACAACCTGAAAATATTCCCAAAGTACAGGGTCAAGCTGGTTCCATACTCTCACAGAGAACTTTTATTAAAGTGGCAGTGGCACTCAATATCTGCTAAGGTAGCTCCTGTGGACCTGTGTCTTTGTATAGGGCCATACGTCTTCAACAAAAAACTTACAACAATGTTCTCTGGCTAGATCTGGGAGGGCTATAGTGCCATCGCATATTTAGCACAGAGGACAGGCTCCTCTGTATTGAAACAGGTCAGTAGCTGACTAACTGGGATGTAATCTGTGCACTAAAAATTGAGGTGCTGTGAGTGAGAAGGAATCTACAGATTGCCAAATTCCACAAATACTGCTTCTGTAAGAAAAAAAAATTTCTCCTGAATCACAAATCTTCCCATTTCTTAAGAAAATTCAATTCCACTAGTAATTTTATTATGGAACCACCTTCATATATGTGGTCCATCACTGACCAAAATATTATGTGAAAAATCACTATAATGCAATTTTGAATGGTTAACAGAAAATTAACAATTTTTTTAAATTAAAAAAATTATATCTTACTAATTTTTTACAGAGAGGGGGAGAGGGAGAGTTAGAAACATGGATGAGAAAGAAACATCATTCAGTTGCCTCCTGCACATCCCCTACCAGGGATGTCCCTGCAACCAAGGTACATGCCCTTGACCAGAATTGAACCTGGGACCCTTGACTCTGCAGGCTGTAGCTCTATCCACTAAGCCAGTGGTCGGCAAACTCATTAGTCAACAGAGCCAAATAACAACAGTACAACAATTGTAATTTCTTTTGAGAACCAAATTTTTTAAACTAAAACTTCTTCTAACGCCTATTCTTCAAAAGAGACTTGCTCAGGCTGTGGTATTTTGTGGAAGAGCCACACTCAAGGGGCCAAAGAGCTGCAGTTTGCTGACCACTGCACTAAGCCAAACCAGCTAGGGCCACTAAAATATTTTTAGGAACAGATTACATTCAGATAATAAAGAAAATCTATATCTTAATTATTTAAAATAACTATGTATCTAATCTGTTGGCAATGGCTTTGAAATAAAATAAAAATATATTTGTATCCCATCTAATAAGAGTAATATGCAAATTAACTGTCACACTGTGACAAAATGGTGGCCCCACATAGCCACAAGAAGGCGGTGCCCAGACCTCTAAGCCCCGTCAGAGTTCTGGCAGAGTAAGTAGTCTGGCAGAATGCTGCCCAGAGGCCCTCCTGACCCTTTATAGAACACACAAAAAATTTCACTCCCCATGGAGCAATCCTGTCCAAGCCCCAGCCTGGGGTTTCAGCCTGTGAGGGGCACGCAGCCCCACAGAGCGATCCTGTCTCAGCCCCAGCCTGTAGTCTCAGTCACTGAGTCACACCAGCCAGGCAGATATGGAGGAATCTTAAATGTTTTTTTTTTTTTTTTAATATATTGATATTTTACAGAGAGGAAGGGAAAGAGAACTAAAAATACTTCTGAGAGAGAAATATTGATCAGCTGTCTTCTGCACACTCCCTACTGGGTATGTGCCCCCAACCAAGGTGCATGGCCTTGACTGGAATCGAACCTGGGACCCTTGAGTCTGTAGACCATGGCTCTTTCCACTGAGTCAAACTAGTTAGGGCTGTCCAATATGTTAAAGAAAAAACCCTATCTAATAAAGAGGGAATATGCAGGGGAGGGCATTTGGGGGTGACCTGGCTATCAGGGAAGGGCAGTTGGAAATGATCTGGCCAGCAAGGGAGCAGTTAGGCATTGATTAGGTTGGCATGGGGTGATCATGCTGGCAGGCAGAAGTGGTTAGGGGCAATCAAACAGGTAGGCAAGCAGTTAGGGGCCAGCAATCCCAGATAGTGAAAGGAATGTGCGACTGCCTGTTTAGGCCCAGCAGTTGGACATCCCCTGAGGGGTCCCAGACTGGAGAGGTATAGGTTGGGCTGAGGGACACACAAACCTATGCACAAATTTCGTGCACTGAATCTCTAGTGCGTGTGTGTGTGTGTGTGTGTGTGTGTGTGTGTGTGTATATATATATATATATATATATATATATATATATATAATTTTTTAATGATTTCAGAGAGAAGGGAGAGGGAGTTAGAAAACCAATGATGAGAAACATTGAATGCCTGTCTCCTTAATGGCCCCTATTGGTGATCGAGCCCACAACCAGGCATGTGCCCTTGTCCAGAATCAAACCTGGGATCCTTCAGTCTGTAGGCCAACACTCTAGCCACTGTGCCAAACTGGCTAGGGCCAAAATACCATTGTTTTTAAATGTGAGTAAATGTACTGCATACACACACACCCTTACCCATACCTGAAGTCCCAGGATTTCATCAATTGAAGTTTCTGGTTCAGTAGGGTTGCTATCTGTTTGCTTAGGTGCTTGAGCAATATTGTTGTCACTGTAATGCAGAAAGGAAACTTTTTAGTATAGTTCTTAATTAGGCAAAAACAATTAGGCATTTTAAACATACAAAGATTACCTAGTCAAAAATTTATTAATGTTCTCTGCAAGCTTTTCTTGAAGAGATTTGTTGCTTAATATTTTTTCTCGTGCATTTTCAATAACCAGTTGCTGGAAAAGAAAGTCATCAGTATTAGGAAAAGGACAGATAGAATATTATGTTGTTATGAAAACAAACAATCAAAGAACAACAACAATAACAAACACCAAACACCAAAACAAAACAAAACCAATTAATGAAAGCTGGATAGTTTTAATAAATCTAAGTGGAAAATCAGAAGTTATGGTGGCTCCCTACATATTACTTGAATACTATATTTTATACTTTATAAGGTCCTTTACTAATTCCTTCTGCAATGATTATAAGATAGTTAAAAACTCTAGTTTTTCATAAGACTTTTTAATAATCTGACTCCAATAAAATGCTCAATTTTGATATGTAATTCAATAACATTGTATTTATTGTTTCTTAAACATACAGCTGTTTCTTACTTGGTGTGTTCGCATAAGTCTATCTATTCTGAAGCAGCTGTCTCTTACTGCTAAACTTCACCACTCTATATTCCAAGCAATTCAACTATACAGTCTTTTGTAAATATATCAATATTTTAAAACTCAGGAATATCTTAAATTGTAAAGTTTGGAAAAGTCACTTACTTTTTCTACTGCAAATGCATTTGGATCCTGGAAATTCCATATTGTTGATTGAGGTCCAGACAAAGTGGTATTTTTCCTTTGTGATTCACTGAAACACATTTTAAAAGCTAGTCTTTCAAACAGTATGATCTAACCTATTCAATAATTATACATACAGACATAGTATGTACATCATGATAAAACAGATATTTTCTCGATTTGTGGTAGAAACAAAGAGCAGAAGGGAAAAGCAGTATAGTATTGAATTAAAATTACACACATGAACCTGAAGTCTAGCATTACCACTTATTAACTATGTAGTCTATAGAAAGGTAGGTTATTACCATCTGATTCACTTTGTAATGGGATAAGACCAACTGCATTATTGGGTTTATGAAAGAATTGAATGAAATAAAGTATATAACTTTATAATTAGGTCAAGGTTCCTATAAATGTTAGGTATTATTATAGTTTTTTTCTATTTTATATGGTTAATTGAGAAAGGGACATGAAGAAAGTTGATGTTAGCCCTGATGAGAGAACATTAAAAACCATAACTAAAATACCCATGACATGGGAGTTGAGGTATTAGAAAAAAGAACCACCACCCAATTTAAACTAAATCACCTTTTTCTGAATATTCTTCAAACAAAGACACATGGATTAAGGACAGAAGAAACTTTTCTCAGACTGTCTCTGCAAAGATTACCTACTAGCCATTGATTTAGGACTTAACTATAAGTTTGTATACCTTAAAATATGCCAGTATTACTTATATTCATTTAAAAAAACATTTCAAAAAATCCGAGATAACAGCAATTTTAAGATATATGTATCACTACAGAAAAAACTTATTTCCAATGGAAGTGATATGCCATTATTTTAAGACTAGATGCCTGGTACATGAGTTCCTGCATGTGTGGGAGTCCCTCTGGATGGCCTGTGGAGATAAGGTTTTGGGGATCAGCCTGAAATCCACAATCCAATGCTGTCTACAGCTCCTACCTGCCACTCCTGCTCATCCCAGCCCCACTGCGCCTGCTGCGGGCTCGTGCCCACTCATTCCCGATTGGGAGAGGCTCATGCTGCTGTAGCAATGCTCACCAGCCATGAGCCCTGCATCTGGCGCCCTCCTGAAGGAAGTGCCTGTGGGATTGGCTGAAACCGGCTCTCTGACATGTCCCGAGGGGTCTTGGACTGTGAGAGGGCACAGGCCAGGCTGAGGGATGCCACTGGTGCATGATCAGGCTGGGAGAGGGACTATGGGAGAGATACAGGATGTGTCTGGCCCAGTCCTGATTGGGGCCGATTTGGGCCAGGGAGGGACTTGGGAGGTTGCCTAGCTGGGGAGAGACTGCGGGAGGGCTCCAGGGCATCTCCAGCCCATCTCGCTCAGTCCTGATTGGCCGGAACCCAGTAGCAAGCTACTGATGGAAGGAGCGTCTGCCCCCTGGTGGTCAGTGCACATCACAGTGAGTGGTTGAGCAGCCTTAGCATATCATTAGTATATTATGCTTTGATTGGTTGAATAGTTGACCGGTCACTGCATGACAGGACACTTAGCGTATTAGGTTTTTATTATATAGGATGCCACATGATTTCAGGGTGGTTACAATGTGAAATAAATGTTTTGAAATAGATAGAACAATAAATAGTTCCAAGAACCTAATCCAATCTTGTATTTTATTTCTAATGTAAACTTGACCTTTTTAAAAGCATTTACCTTTTACGTCTACCAGGAGACATTAAACTGGCATGAGTTTTTTTTTCCAGAGGACCAGGAATGATATTTAAAGCCTCTCCAGCTGTATTTCAAGAAAACAAAAAGGAAATAAATTAATTTTCTAAACTTGAATCAATGGAATAAGTAGCATTACAAAATCTTTCTCTATATAATAGAGAAATATGCTAATTAACCAAGACACCGTAATGGGTTAACTAGACAGAACGAGGTTGTGTGTGTAGCATCGAGTGTGTGGCAGCAGGGGCCTCTGAACACCTGCACTGGGGGAGGACCTGATCAACAGTGGCTGCTTCAAGGGCTGGAGAAGGAGGCAGGGCTGGAACAGCAGTGGTATGGCGTGGTATGGCTGCTGCAGGGCCCAAGGAGTGAGGCAAGGCCAGAGTGCTGACTTGAGAGTGGGCAGTGCTGCGTGGTTTTGAATTGTGTGCTAGACTCCTAGTTTTATATATAATTCAGTGAGTATACTGAGTATTTATTATGCATGAGGCATTGTAGAAAATATTAGGATGAATAACTTATGGTTTAAAGTTTTGCAATAAAACAGAGTATAATTTCAAGAAAAGAAGAGCATGGCAGAATGAAAGAACTGTAAAAGGTATAAACTAAGTGTACAATACAGCACATACATGTTAAGTGTTTTTACCCAGAGGTATAAAAGAGGTTGGAGAAAAGTTGGAAACGAGGGAGAATGTAATGGATGGCAATGAATTTTAGCCGCACAGAAAGAAAAGAAGACTGGTCTAGAAACAGAAAGCTGGCATTTCAATTCTAATCCCAACTGTTATTAATTAGCTTTTGCTCCTTAACATCATGTGTTTCAAAGTTTCAAGTATACAACAAGCAAGATGAACCTAGATAATTTCCAAGTTTATCACTAGCTTTATGATTTAGCCAGGAGTATACAGAATTTTCAATATGTAGAGATAGAGGAGAATTAGAAAACATTCCTCATTCCAGCAGGGCAGGGCAGGATAAAAAAAATGTAAGGCAGTAGAGAAATATAATGTGTATTCCTTTTTGAATAGACATAAAAATCTTAGATTAAAATTTCTCATAGACTTAACAACATGCTATTTCATGGCAAAGTTATCAAAGTGTTCCTTGCCTTTTTTGAGGCTATTAATTTTTTACTATGTGTATAGATATAATAATATATCATCTCATTTATACAATTTGACTAACAACAAAATTTATGGGCATAAAATTTAAACTTACTGGTCACAATGTCTTGAGATTGTGAATGGTTAACCACTACAAAATTTGACCTCAAAGGAACTGAAGTTTGGCTAATTGGCCGAATAACTTGAGTAGCTGTCAAAGGAGCAGTAGTAAACTGTCCTGAGAGGTATGGTAAAGTCAGCAGCTCTGAACTAACAGGAGCTGCTTGAGATGCAAGCCTCCTCTGCCGTTTGATTTCCGCAATTCCACTTCTCGTTCGGGCTGAAACACAGGAGAATTTAAAAAATTGACTCAATGATCAATGTCAGATTAGTGTTGACATTTTAAGAAATCTACATGACACATAGACTACTATTTAACATATTAGTTAGATATATTGGAAAAAAACCTTTAAAATATCAATTAAGTTTATGAGATGTCATAAGAAACTGAAATGAGTAAATTATAACTATAATCTAAGAGAATATTTCTTCTATTATAATTCACATTAATAACACCTCCAAAAATTAGAAAACTTATTTAATGAGACCAAAAGATGTAAATATATGCAATGAGAAAAAGAGTACAGTGTTTAAAATGCTTATTTTTACAATAAAGATATTATTTCCTATTATGAGAATAACTATACTTAGAAAAGCAGTAGTTTAAACAAAATATTTAGCACACATAGTATTAATTAAAATGTTCTGACAGTTTAAAATAATTCTGAATATTATTTTGATTTAAATTTGAATACCAACCTCTCTGATTGGCAGCAAACCCTGGGGTACCTTGCATGTTCCTAACAAATAAAACAAAGCAGTTAGACATTACAAAATTTCTCTTGATTTAGCTACAGTCAGAACTAAAGGAAATTATGAGTTAAAAGGCAGCCAAAACTGGTTTGGCTCAGTGGATAGAGCATCGGTCTGCTGACTGAAGGGTCCCAGGTTTGATTCTGGTCAAGGGTATGTGCCTTGGTTGCAGGCACATCCCCAGAGGGGGGCATGCAAAAGGCAGCTGATCGATGTCTCTCTCTCATTGATGTTTCTAACTTTCTATCCCTCTCCCTTCCTCTCTGTAAAAAAATAAAATGTATTTTTAAAAAAAGGCAATAGATCAAAAATTAAAATAAAACAAAAGTCAAAAGATCTTTCTCAGACAAAAAAAGACAAGCACTTTTTTTTTTATTTTTGGAGGGGGGAGAGTCAAATCTTATTTGTTTTAGCAAAAAAATAGTGGAATGTAAACACTCAAACACAAATAACTTTAACCAAGTTTCTATCTAATGTAATATGCATTAGAAAGCCTTAACATTCTGGTAAGAGTTCAATTTGACTTTAGGAATTCAATATATTTAAGAAAGCCACATATATAAAATTTTACAATTTCCAATGATCTATAATAATAGCATAATATGCAAATTGATCGAACGACCGAATAGCAGAACAACTGTTTGGATAATCACGCTATGACACACACTGGCGCCAGGCCAACCAAGGCGAGTGTGATGGGATTGGTCAAGGGATCCTGCCATTGCTCCATGACAGCACCACAAAGGGAGACCCAGGCCAGCCACGTGATTGCACTCCATGCCTGTTGCCTGCAGAGGGAGGTGACTAGTGGTGGGAATAGAAGGGGTGGCACCGCACAGATGGCAAGCAGTGGCAGCAGCAGTGGCAGGGGCAGGAAATTCCTGACAGGTCCTGATCACTGGCCAGGCTTAGGGATCCTACGGAGAGATCCTGGATTACGAGAGGGTGCAGCCTGGAGTGAGAGACAATCCGCCCAACCCCCATGCATGAATTTTGTGCACCAGTCCTCTAGTTTCTTATAGAGGTGCCTTCCTAGAGAAATTCTGACTTTACATATGACTATAGACATAAATACTTCAGAATCCCAAAGCTGATTTCAAAGGATACTCTGCTTTTATCAAATTTATGACTATGAAACTATTTCATCCAACATCTAAAAAAAAAATCAAAGCAGACACACAAGAAAATTCAGAATATAAGCTGATTCTCTTTTTACTATGATTGAAACAATCAGACAGTGTAGAATTGTCAGTTAAGTGGCTACCAATAAAAGCCACTTACTGAATCAAATACATATTTTTATTTACACAAACCAATCTTGGGAATACCTGGCAAAGAGCCTTTCCTTCATATGTAACATCTAGTCAATAAAATATCTCAATAACTTTAAGTATTTATAGGTATTAATTAAATTGTGAATATCTTTGAAGATTACTGGCAAAGGAAGAAAATATAAAAATTAAGAAAGGGAATAAAGGTAAGACTAGCAAATAGGATGTATTACAGTTAGATATAAAGCATTTGGAGTAGTTTAGCCATTTAAACTGAGGAAGGAAAATGAGGTCTCTGCTGAATTTAAATGTACTATTCACTTGTAGCTCTGGGAGAATGGGTAAGAAACTAAAGTTTTCATACTAGAGTCAATAGTTAAATAAGAGATTTTATAAAATTAAAATCAATGGGGTTGGAATTCCAAGGCCCTGACCTAGGCAGAAGGTAATTAGTACTATGTGAAATTCTCAAAACAGAAGATTTCAGAAGTACTATTACTCAAGTTGTTGCTTTACAAGGGGAAATGGATGGGCATGGATTCCACTGAGGCATGGTGGTCTCTCTTTTGGAAAGCTGCTGTTTGAAACACTTCTTAGATAGTCTCTTATTCTGTAGGTCAACTCTGTTATTTTTAGATGGTCTCTTGTTCTGTAAAATATAACTTAGTTTTTGAGTTTGAATAATAGAAAAGATAAACTTAATTGGCTGACCATGAAAGCTAGGTCTCTAACATAAGGGGCTGATACTGATGCCAGATATCTATATAGATATGATACGTACTCAAGGTCACAAGTTGTCTGTGTAGATATGACAGGTATGTGTTAGATATGATATGTATTCAAGGTACAAGATGTCTGCAAAAATAACTTACATTAAGACCTATAAGGGTATAAAAAGGAAATGCTCCTTCCTTTGGTTGTTCAGAATTTGACAGATATTCTGCTCTGAACCTGCACGCAATAAATGACTCTTAGTTAGATGGCTTATTAAGGTGTTTTGTATCTACCCTCTTTCCCCGAAAGTAATACATCCCCCGAAAATAAGACCTACTCAGTTTTGCCTCTCGCTGTAATATAAGGCATCCCCCCCCAAAATAAGACCTCCCAGATAATAAGGCCTCCCCCAAACAAAAGGCCTCCCCACAATATAAGGCCCCTGCAGCTACCATAAGGTGTCCGACTCCTGATTTAAAGAGACCTCGCACTGCCTGAACAGCTCTAGTTGTGCTGAACTGGTTTGACAACTACTACCGTACCGTATACAGGTAATAAATTTTCTTTATTTTTATTCAACAATAAATGTGTGCCGTATTCTTCTTCATGGAAAAATAAGACATCCCCTGAAAATAAGACCTACTGCTTCTTTAGGAGCAAAAATAATATAAGACACTGTCTTCTTTTTGGGGAAACAATAGCTTGCTGATTGACAATACACCACCACAAATCAATTCTCTGCAAATGTAATGGAAATGCAACTGTATAGGGGAATTCACAGGGGACTGGGATTACAAGATTTACATTGACACCAGAGTGGGATCAGATCTGTATTCTGACCAGAAATCTGCCTATAAATTGCCATGGGAATTTGGAAGTGTTCATTAAACTTCTTTAAGTCTCAATTTCCTCTTTTCTAAGCATTTTATTGAAGTACGCAATTTATTTCAAGTTATTCCAATCAAATACACAGAAATAGCAATAACCTCTAGAGTAATTTCAAAATTAGATCAATGTTATATAAATGCCCCATGTGGGTTTTAAGAAGAATTAAAAAAACTCAGTGATTCTTATGTTTGCATCCCAAAATCATTATTAAACAAAAATTTTGAGGGGTAAAAAAGACAGGTTTTAGGAAATTTTGGAAATTAAGGGGATCATGGAGGAAGCACAGAGCAGCAGCAAGTGTATTTCCATTGAATAGGAAAACTGAAAAGCTGCAACAGGTACATTTCCACAGAATGAGGAATCTGAGAACAGCAAAAGATCTATATTTACAAAATAAAGGAAGCCCTTCATCCAGAAGGAGAAGAAGAAAGCCCAAAGGGAAAAGGAAAATAATAAGGAAGGAGGGGGGAGAACTTGTAAATCCCTTGTAAGGTTCAACCTTTAAGCCTAGGAGTTACTATAGTAACCAATCTAAGGAAACAGTGACCAATCACAGGGGACATCAAGGCACCAGGATCTGCAGCCTTTATAAGCCACAGGAAAAAATAACTCAGTGGGACCCTTTCCCCTTCCCTCTGTGGGAGTCCATTCTGTGGGACTCTTTTCCTCTCTCCACGTGGGAGTCTGTATTTGTTCTTCAATAAATCTCCACCTTTGCTATACTACTCTGTCTGTGGATCCATTCTTTGACTCCGGCAGACAAAGAATTCAGGTTCCAATTCAAAAATTCTGTTTCAATTATATACATTCTGATAAGTTTTTCATTACCTGATCTGAGAAAGTGTATGGTCTAACTTCTTCCACAGAGATGACATAATTGCTGGGACATGATTTGATGTTTCTAAATCATAAGAGAAAAAGTTCCTTTAATAAACCCAGTTGGAAAAAATATATCATTTAATTTTACTATTAAGAGAAAATGAATAAACAAAACTTAAACTTTTATTTCAGCTGTTGACATTATACTGGGAACTGAAGCTATAACAAGATGGCTCTTTTTCCTTAAATCACGAAATATCAGTTGCAATATGAATGAAAATGGACATTTGTGAAATCTTTGAAGCTTAATTTAATTATTAATTTTATATCTTTCTTGAATTAAAGACAACTATTTTTTTAATCTTTATTGTTGAATTATAGATGTCCTTTTTTTAGCCCCAGCCGTTACCTCTATTGTCTGGGTCCCTGGGCAATGCATATATGTATGTAAGTTAATTTCTTTCTGGCTTACCTCTCCCCTTCCCTCTGAAAGGTGTCAGTCTGTTCCATGTTTCCATGCCTCTGGTTCTATTTTATTCTACATCAGTTTATTTTGTTGACTTGATTCCACATTATAAGTGAGATCATGTGATAAGGACAAACTATTTTAAAATCTCTGTTCTACTTGAAATCATGTGACATTTGAAAGTGAATTAATATAATTTGATTTACAATAAATAATTGTAAAGGTTATGCAAATTCCTGAGTATAGAAATTAGTTTCCAACATCTAATATTTTCATGTCCAAATCACTGTGATTACTCACCAACCCTTAAAAAAAGTCTTAACCAGTTACTACACTTGAGATCACACGCAAATTCCTAAGGATTCATCTTTTTTAGGATGTGCTTTAATGCCACAATGATGGGAAACTCATAAGATGTTTAAAATCTTTCCCATATATTTATAAAAACACAAATCAGAGGAAGCTACTCAACATAAAAGTGGGATATAAACTCTTGTATTACAATCACATATTGTTTCTGATGTCATTTACATTCTAAATATTCCTATATGAGAGTTAAGAAACTTAGGGAAAAAAAAACTTTGGCAGAAAGATCAAGAAACCTTAAGAATTAGAAATGAAAGTCAGACACTGAACTTTCAGAACTGTTATTAATTTCTGCAATTTTGTTTTGTGATCCTGGAAAAGGTATCTGGCTTCTCTAACCTTCAGTTTTCTGATACTTAAAAACAGATTGACACAAATAATATCTCTTACTGAATTATTTTCTTTTTAAATATATACATTTTTGTTGATTTCAGAGACAGAAAAACATCATGAGAGAGTATCATTCATCAGCTGACTCTTGAACACCTCCACTGGGGGGTTGAGCTCACAAACCGGGCATGTGCCCTGATCAGTAATCGAACCATTACCTTCTAGTTTAGTAGTCGGCAAACTCATTAGTCAACAGAGCCAAATATCAACAGTATAATGACTGAAATTTTTTTTGAGAGCCAAATTTTTTAGAGTTAAACTTCTTCTAATGCCATTTCTTCAAATAGACTTGCCCAGACTTGGTATTTTGTGGAAGAGCAACAATAAAGGGGCCAAAGAGCCGCATATGGCTCGTGAGCTGCAGTTTGCTGACCACTGTCCTAGTTCATAGGTCAATGCTCAACCACTGAGCAACGCAGGCTGGGCTCTCACTGAATTATTTTAAGGACTAAAATGAAACATTATGAAGAATCTAGGCACAATGCTGCATACAGACAATACTCAATAAATGTTAACTTTATTTTCTTTTGATATATTATTTTATGCTAATGAAATTTTTTATTGCCAATTCTGTTAATGTTGTAAGCTACAGAAATAATAAATATTAAAGAATATGTATAATAAATAATTTTAACTTTCTGCTTAAACATTAATTTAGGAAAGATTCTTATATTCTGAGCAATAAAAGCCAGAATTTTATGACTGGTTCATATGTCCAGATTTATACTACAAACTTAAAATCAAAATATTAGTTTGAAATTTTATAACACAGCATATTCACCAGGGTAGATGTTTTATTCTATAGCTTTTTTAAAAATTATTTTTTTATTACATATGCTAACAGTTTTTAAATTTATTTACGACAATATAAACACAAACTATTAATTATGCATTTCCCTGTAAAATTTATCTCATTGTGACTGAGACAAGTTTTCTTAGGGTTTTTATAAGGTGTTATTATCCTTTAGAAAGTATTTGTAAATTGAAACAGGTTAAGTACTGTGTAAAACCAAAAAAAAATCCTTGAATGAGAATACTTGCCTTTTGTTTTCATAGCAACATATTCATTCAAAATTGTTGTCAAGTTTTTTCCAAATAAGGACTGAAAAGGAAAAGATCAAACATTACCAAAACTGTAATATAACCAGTATTTCCCACCATTAAACATATTGCTATATAAAAGTTAATAAAATATCTGAATTGCAAAGTAGCTGATGAAGAAAGTGTAAAGAGCAGGTCATCTAAAATGAAAATAGTCACTCAAATTAGGGGTTGCAAAAAAATCTTCTAAATATAAAGAACCTTGTCTGTTTGAATAAGACACTGTGCTTGTTTCTTTAGGTAATAATGCCCCAAGGCATAAAAACAGTTTCAGCTAGGAGTTAGGGATCTAGCCATAACTTTAGAAACGAGGACCCACTACTTTCTACCTTGCAAGCCAAGTGGCCCTGCCAAAGAACAAAGCAAAAAAAATTGAGCGTAAGAGATACCCTTCATCCTTTGGAATGATTTAGTACCTTCTTATTTTCACTTGGATTATTTTATAAACTCAGCAAGTGACTCCCCCCCATTTTCTACTACCATTAAAGAACAGACGTTATGTAATAGGAATCAGAATTTTTAGAGCAGACAGTTCCAGTTTCAAGTTAAACACTTATTAGAAGTGTGACAAATCACCTAAATTCTATAAGGCTTACTTTTATATGTATAAATTAACACATTAATTATTAATTCATAGAATCTTTTGTTGTGAAGACTGAGCATACATGTAATATAACTAGGACAATGGTCAATACATAATAGGTAATTCCTTTTTCCCCTCCTGAATGTTCACAGATTTCAAATTTGTTCTTCTGTCTTAAATTAAAGCCTGAGAAATTAGGGGAATTACTTAATACTAGTAAATTTTCATTATACTTTGCTTTATTTCTAATAGCTAATAATTAATGATAAATGGCTGAATGAAGCTTCCCCAAAATTCATGTGGGGACACATAAAAAAGGTGGCCTTCCTATACGCCAGGAAGAGAGTCCTCGCCAGGAAGAGAGTCCTCACCAGAAAGGAAATCAGGAGCACCTTGATGTTAGACTTCCCAGTCTCCAGAAATCCAAGAAGTAAGGATCTGGGTGCTAGCTGTGCCTATAATTAACTACTAGGGTATTAGGGCAACTAGGCCCTCATAGCAGATAAAACTACACAGATACAGACACACCAAACCACATATACAAATACTACATATTTCTGCATATATTAAAGCAAACGCTGATATATGACTAAAACTCAACACCACAGCTTCTATTCTTTATTAAAAAAATTTAATGCTGACGTTATTGTAGATGTCTACCATTTTCTCTGCCTTTGGGTACATCCTCCCACCCTCTCTTTCTCTCCCATGGCCTTCACCACACTATTATCCATATCTATGGGGTATTGATACATGCTCTTTAGCTAATCCTTTCACCTCCTTTATCCAGTTATCCCACTCCCCTTCCCTTAGGCACCGGCCAGTCTGTTCCATGTATCCATGGATCTGGTTTTATTTTATTCATAAGTTTATTTTTCATTAAGATTCCACATATCAGTGAATTTATAAGGTATTTATTCTTTTTCTGACTGGCTTATTTGACGTTGCATAATACTCTCCAAATTCATCCATACTATTGCAAAGGGTAAGAGTTCCTTTCTTTTATATAGCTGCATAGTATTCCATTTTGTAAATGATGCATTTTTTTTTATGTGCTCATTTACTGATGGGCCCTTGGGCTGTTTCCAGTTATTGGCTATCTATAATAATAAAAGCATAATTCGTTAATTAGACAGGACAGCCGAACGCCCTGCCAGATGTCATTCCGGATATCCTTTTGGACGAAGCAATAGCAGCAGGGGCTGTGGCAGAGGCGAGCATTTGGGAGTGATCAGGCAGGCAAGTGGTTAGGGGTGATCAGGTAGGCAGGCGAGTAGTTAGGGGAATCAGGCAGGCAGACAAGTGGTTAGATATGATCAGGCAGGCAGGCAGGCGAGCAGTTGGGGGCAATGAGGCAGGCAGGCACAGTGGTTAGAGGGGATTGGGCAGGCAGGCAGGTGAGTGGTCCTGGATTGAGAGAGGAGTGACTGACTGCTGGTTTATGGGATAAGGCTTAGCTAAACCAGCAGTTTTACATCCCTCCTGGATTGTGGGAGGGTGCAGCTAGGCTGAGATGACCCCTCCATGCATAGATTTTGTGCAGTGGGCCTCTAGTCTACACTTATAAAAGAGAAAGGTGCAAATTGATAGTACTGCCACAATGCTCACCAGCCAATCAGGAGTATGCAAATTAACCTGACAAAGATGGCTGATTAATTTGCATACATCAGAACTGAGTGGCCTGGGTCCTGGGAACATCCATAGATCCTAAACAGCCAGAGTTCCAGAACACCACTGGCCAGGAGTGGTCTATGGGTACTGGCACCAAGCAGCTCTCACAGGACAAGCGGCCGAGGGCGCCAAGTGGGTTGGGTCCTGGGACAAGTGGCCGGGGGTGCGACATGCCGCTTGTGTGCGCGCCTGTGCCAAATGGCTCGGATCTAGGTTCCCTAGCCCAGTGGACACAACACAGGAAATCCTCTACACATGAGCTGCAGAGGAAAAACACATTTTCTTTTCTTTTTTAAAAATATATTTTATTGATTTTTAACAGAGAAGTATCTATCAGCTGCCTCCTACACACTCCCCACTGGGGATGGGCCTCCAATCAAGGTACATACCCTTAACAGGAATCAGACCTGGGACCCTTCAGTCTGCAGGCCCATGGTCTGTCTACCGAGCCAAACCAGTTCAAGACTAAACACCTTTACTGACCGTTCATTGGCTAAGCTCCCTGTATGCCACCACTTGCAGTGTTCTTGGTAACTTGGGTAATAAGAATCGAAGAAGGTGATCTAGGGTTTTCCCACCACACTCCTGGAGAAAAAAATGAAGGTCTGCTGCTGGAGGGGCTAAGAAATGTCATATCCTTCCCTAGGAGGGTTGGCTCAGTGGATAATGCCTCGGCCTGCTGACCGAGTGTCCAGGTTTGATTCAGATCAAGGGCATGTACGTAGATTGAAGGCTCCTCCCTGACTGGGGCCCAGGTCAGGGATCATGCAGGAGGCAACCAATCAAAGTGTCCCTCTCACACTGATGTTTCTCTATGTCTCTCCTTCTCTCTTCCACACTCTCTAAAAATCAATGGAAACATATCCTCAGGTGAGGATTAAAAAAAAAAAAAAAAAAAGAAAGAAGGCAATATCATAGCCTATGAAAGACACATCTTAAAAATACCTAAAGAGAGTTGTCATTTTTTCATGGTGAAGGCACTGGAGTCTGTGTTGATGAAAACACCTTGGCTGCTGTGATGACTGAAGTGGCTGTAGCAGTGTGGTGATGGGGCTGGTGCCTTCCCCTGATCAGTCCGGTGGCTTCCCGCAGAGGGAGGCCAGATTGCGGCTTAGGCCTGCTCCCCTAGTAAGCCGTCAGTAGGACATTCCCTGAGGGCTCCCAGTCTGTGAGAGGGGACAGGCTGGGTTGAGGGACCCCCTCAGTGCATGAATTTCATCCTATATAAGAAAAGGCTAATATGCAAATTGACCAAACTGTGGGACAACTGTAGCTATGATGTGCATTGACCACAAGGGGGCAGATACTCAATGCAGGATCCCACCGGGGGAGTGCTGCTCATCTAGAAACCTAGCTCACAGCTGGCAAGTGCAGTTGCGATGGCAGGAGCCTCTCCCACCTCTGCGGCAGCGTTAAGAATGTCCAACTGCTGGACATCTCCAGAGGGCTCCTGAACTTTGAGAAGGTGCAGGCCAGGCTGAGGCCCCCCCCCCTCTCTGAATTGCATGAAATTCACTGGGCCTCTAGTCCTATATAATAAAAGTCTAATATGCTAAGTGTCTGGTTGACAGTTCAACCAATTAAAGTGTAACATGCTAATGATATGCTAAGGTCACTCAACAACTCGCTATCATGTGCACTGACCACCAGGGAGGCAGACATGCTGACCAGTGGTTAGCTTGCTGCTGGGGTTCGGCCAATTGGGTCTGAGCAAGATGGGCTGGACATGACCTGGAGCCCTGCCAATCTCCCACATCTGTCCCCGGCCTGAACGTGCACTGGTGGGGTCCCTCAGCCTGGCCTGCACCCTCTCACAATTCGGGACTCCTCGAGGGATGTTGAAGAGCCAGTTTCAGCCTGATCCCGCAGGCCAGGCCAAGGGACCTTACTGATGCACGAATTCATGCACTGGGTGTCTAGTTGTGAATAACATTGCTATGAACAAATGGGTGCAAATTTCTTTCTGATCAGTGTTTCATGATTCTTAGGATATATTCCCAGAAGGAGATCACTAGGTCAAAATGCAGTTCCATTTTTAATTTTTGAGGAAATGCCATATCGTTTTCCACAGTGGCAGCACCATTTCCACCACAGGACAAGAAACCTAGCTATAAAATATTTACTTGTTCAGAATTGAAAATTTAGAAAAACTCAGAAACTAGTTAATATTCATTCATGTTTGAATCAATAGTATATTTTTAAAATACATTTTTATTGATTTCAGAGAGGAAGAGAGATGGAGAGATATAAACATCAATGATTAGAATCACTGATCGGCTGCCTCCAACACAATGGGAACCCAGCCCACAACCTGAGCAAGTGCCCTGACTGGGAATTGAACTGTGACCTCCAAGTTCATGGGTTGACACTCAACCATTGAGTCACACTGGCCAGGCAGTTTTTTTGTTCAGTAGTATTCCACTGCATGAATATACCTCTGTTTGTTTATTCATTTGTCACAAATAACCTAAAATTTTTTAAATACTAACCATTCTAATAGGTAAGTATTGGTATTTTATTGGGACATGAATTTGTAGTTTCCTAATAACTAATGATGTGGAGAAATTTTTCATATGCTAATTACCATCCATATATTTTCTTTGGGGTAGGGTCTTCAGATCTCTCGTCCACTTAAAAAAAATGCAGTTGTTTGTGGGGGTTTGATTTGAATTTCAGGAGTTTTTAACATATTCTGAGTACATATCCTTTATCAGATTATGTGAGTTACAAATATTTTCTTCTATCCTGTATCTTGTCATTCTTTCAACGCTATATCTTACAGAGCATAAGATCAGAATTCTTCTAGTCAGCGCTTTTGGTGTAATATCTAAAAACTCACTGCCAGAAACAGAGGGCTGCTGGAGTCCCAAGCATTCCTCTTAAAGGGCCTGAATATGGACTTACTCTGTCTCACTCTTTCTGAGCTCCAGTGCAGGAATGGCAGGCAGCACTAAAGGCATCAGGGACAGGAAGGAACTGAAGTGTCTGGTATCAAGGCAGGAGGTAGTGGTGGTGGTGGTGGGCAGGTGGGTGGGTTAGCTTTCTCTCAGACAAAAATGCTGGGAGAGGTAATTGTTTCTTTTCTGAGTCCTCCCCTCATCGAGCTGGCAGGTGGGTGCCATATCTGAGTCTCCTTCACCAGGATTACACTGTTTACCTGCCATGGTGATTCTGAGACTCTACCTCACCAAATATGAGGGCTCACTCAAGCTGTTTGCAATGCCTTTTCCATATGAATGGCTCATGCTTCAGACTTTCCTAAAATCTCTCAAACAAGCAGCATCTAGCCTCAGAGTGCCCTTTCTACCACACCTCTCACTAAGTGGTCTCAGGCCCTCCCTGCACTAGTAACAGCTGGCCTTGGTTCACAGCTTGGCCTCTCCTGGCTGACTCCAAGCCCAGCACAAGAAGCAGGCAGCTGTAGATTGCTTTGTAGCTCAAGCCAGGTAGCCCAGGGAAAACACAGGGTGTATGCTGATCTTGACCTGTACCTCAGGAGGCAGCACACCTGATGTACAGCTTCAGGCTATGTCAAAACACTACCTAAATACCTCCACAGTGACACACTCAAGGAGCAGATTCAGTGGGCACCAACAATAGACCCTGCTCTGTGGGGTAGGCCCTGCATAGCTGATTCTCTGTGGTAACCAGTGGATGGCAGTCAGTCATTGCAGTAAATGGGCCTGGGAGTAAATCCTTCCCATTGATAGGGCCAATAGTAATCAAGGCTCAACTACATCAAAAGGGATGTACAGAGCCTATGTGTCTGGTGCCCCTGGAGTGCCAAATATGATGAATGGGGAGGCTGTGCCACTGGGCCGTACAAGACATCTACTACATTAAACCTCTTTATCAAGACTTGATAGGCATAGCAGCTCTACTTAATACATAGAAACACATACAGGTTGACAAAATGGAGACAAAAAAACATGTCCCAAATGAAAGAACATAACAAAACTCATGAAGAAGAAATAAATGAAATGGAGACAAGCAATTTACTATATGCAGAGTTCAAAATATTGGTTATAAGGATGACCAATGAGCTTGGGCAAAGAGTAGTTGAACTTAGAAAAGAACTTCAACAGCATAAAACATGGGAAAAGAAACCACAAATAAAACCAGTCAGTTAATAAAGGATCAATAACTGAAATGAAGAATAGTTTATAGGGAATCAACAATATAGTATACAAAGCTGAGAAACAAATCAATGATTTAGAATATAAGGAAGCAAAAAAAAAAAAAAAAA